>SJXQ01005349.1:38900-60963 GCA_006408695.1 Aepyceros melampus
CATAGTGATGCTTTCTAAAGCCCACTTGACTTCACATTCCAGAATGTCTAGCTCTAGGTGAGTGATCATACCATCGTGATTATATTGGTTGTGAAGATCTTTTTTGTATAGTTCTTCTGTGTATTCTTGGCACCTCTTCTTAATATCTCTGCTTCTGTTAGGTCCATACCATTGCTGTCCTTTATGGAGCCCATCTTTGCATGAAATGCTCCTTTGGTGTCTCTAATTTTCTTGAATATATCTCTAATCTTTCCTATTCTGTTGTTTTCCTCCATTTCTTTGCATTGATCCCTGAGGAAGGCTTCCCTATCTCTTCTTCCTGTTTTTAATAAACTCTGCATTCAGATGTAAATTTCAAGTGATCCAACAGGAGATGGCATGAGTGAACATTGACATTTTAGGAATCAGTGAACTAAAATGGACTGGAATGGGTGATTTTAATTCAGATTGCTGTTATATCTACTACTGAGGGCAAGAATCCCTGAGAAGAAATGGAGGAGCCCTCATAGTCAAAAAAAAAAAAAAAGAATCCAAAGTGCAGTACTTGACAGAATGATCTCTTTTCCTTTCCAAGGTAAACCATTCAGTGTCACAGTAATCCAAGTCTATGTCTCGGCCAGTAATGCTTAAGAAGCTGAATTTGAGTGGTTCTATGGTGACTTACAAGACCTTCTGGACTAAAGCCAAAGTGGGGGGGGGGGGAGTCATTTTCATCATAAAGAACTGGAATGCAAAAGTCGGAAGTCAAGAGATACCTGGAGTAACAGGCAAGTTTGGTCTTGGAGTAAATATAAAGCAGGGCAAAGTCTAATGGTTTTTAAACATAGTAGTTAGTAGGTGCTACACTCTATTTTTTATATACGTTTTTAATCTGAGAACATTTTAGACACATTTTTTGGTAAGACACTGTATATAGAGATTCCATATACACTTTCACTCTGTTTTCTCTAACGTTGTGAAGTGAAAGTCACTCAGTCGTACCCGACTCTTTGCAGCCCCATGGAGTCCATGGGATTCTCCAACCCAGAATATTGGAGTGGGTAGCCTTTCCTTTCTCCAGGCAACCTTCTCAACCCAGGGACCAAATCCAGGTCTCCTGCATTGCAGGCAGATTCTTTACCAGCTGAGCCACAAGGGAAGCCCAAGAATGCTGGAGTGGGTAGCTTATCCCTTCTCCAGGGGATCTTCCTGGGATCTTCCTGACTCTGCATCTTTGTATTTAGTTTTCTGTATTTTAAAAGTGTGTACCCATTTTTATAGATGTGCACTGGCACCTTATTGTGGTTTTTATTTTATTCCTGTTGTTAATGATGTTGAACTTCTTTTCATGTGTTTGTTGATCATTTTGTACAGTCTCTTCCATGAAATATCTATTTATGATTTTTGCCCATTTTATAATTAACTGTTTGCTTTTTGAGAAAATTTCATATAGATACTAGTTCTTTTTCAGTTTATGGCTTGAAAACATTTTCTCTCAGTCTTCAGCTTGTCTTTTAATCTTTATATCAGGGCTTATCACGGAACAAATTTTAATTTTGATGAAGTCAAATTTAATCAGTTTGTTTTATTGATTGTGCTTTTGTTGTCAAGTTTAAAGATTTTTTTGCCTAGCCTCAGCCCCTGAATATTTTATCCTGTGTTTTTCTAAAAGAAATAGTGTTTTGCCTTTGATATTTACATATGATTCATTTTTAATCAGTGTTGTTAAGAGTTGTGGGATTTAGACTGAAGTTCATTTTTTTTACCTATATTCAATTCCTCCAGCCTCAATCGTTGAAAAGACTATCATTTCTCCATTTAATTCTTTTTGCACTTTAGTAAAAAGACAATTGGGTATATTTTTGTGGGTCTATACCTGTTTCTTTTATTCTTTTCCACAGTTCTCAGTATCTATTCTTCTCTCATTACCACCTGCTTAATTTTAAGTCTTAATATTGAGTAGAACAATTCATTCCACTTTTATCTTCCTCCATCCCTCAGCAAGTAGTCTTAACTATTTTAGTTTTTTTTTTTTTTTTGCTTTTCAATATACATTTTCAAATGAGCTTATCTAATTCTACCAAAAAAAAAAAAAGATAGAATTTTCATAAGCATTGCATTAAATATGTAGATCCATTTGGGAAAATTAAAATCTTTAGCATATTTTTCAATCCATGAAAATAATATTACTTAATCTAGGTCTTTATTGATATTTTTCACAGCAGTTTATAATTTTCAGGATACAGATCCTGTATATATTTTGTTAAAATTATACTAAAATATTTCATTTTCTTTGAAGAAACTGTAGATAATAATGGTTTCGATTTTAGTTTTGATGTGTTTTTTCTTAGTATATAAAATTTTCATTAATATTTTGTTGATTGTATATACCATGACTTTGATCAACTTATCACTTTCCAAGAGATATTTTTGTCCCTCACAGAGGTATCTTAACCACTGGACCAACAGGGAAGTCCAGTCTCTTGTCTTCTTAGTTAAGTCAATTCTTTCACTCAAATTATTTTTGATAAGGTTTCCTGCCTTATATGAGTAAATAGGAAGTAAAAATAAATGAAACCGAGGGAATTTAAAGCATATCAAGAGATAAATATTTTTTTCTTTAAAAAATAGCTTCCTTTCATTTGAAAATTTTTGCCTCCATCATCAAATTTTTGACAGTCATCAGAATAACCCAGGGAGATTCAATGAATATAAGAGTAAATATATGAAAAGAGATAGAAAGATGTAAAGACATTAGTAAACAAGAAAAAAAAAATCCTTTTCTCAGTTCCACATGGCTACAGTCAGTCTCCTTTAACTTAGGATCTAGACAGAAGGTACAGAGATTTTCAAACTTTCTCTTAAATTGTCTCCACTTGCCTTGAGAAATTCTGGCAACAATTCTTCACACTAAATATGTGCCAAGTGTGAACTTTAAAAACAAAACTACTTTTAGCTTCCAGTGTTTTAAAACTGTCTGAACAATTTCTTAAAGTTCACCCTTAAATAACACAAAATGACTTGATGGAATTTTACTAACCTTTGCAAATATTGTACCTTGAAGCTGAATGTAAGATTGAGAATTATTGGCTTAAAGATAAAATCAAGAAAAGTGTAAATGCTTGAAACAAAGAGCTGTAAAATGTGTTTTCTTTTTCTTTTTTTGTAGCTACATATTTATTTCCAATAAAATAATTAGTATTTAAATAAAAAATTATACCATTAAATGTTTTTATTCTTAAACATTTTGAGTTTTTATAAATGGCTTATTAAATGATATCCCCCAATAGAAGATTGACAGCTGTTCTAAACAGTGACTTATAGTAACTATATGTTAGTTATAATAGAATACTTGTTAATAATAATAGTCAATTAGGACATGAGAGCAACACAAATATGATGAAATGATATCATATCATTTTGGTAAAAACTAAACCAATATGCAGTTATGTTATAAAATTTAATTTAAATACTCAAAACATTTTGATAAAATTTTTAGTAATCTCATATTTACATTTACTTGACAATATATACTATGTAATTAAATTTTATTCTATTTGGGTCATAATTTTTGCTCATCAACTATTAATTTCAGATACAAAAATGGATCAGCATAGGTATTTCCTTTGGCTCATTGTAGTTGTCAAGCACTTCTGCAAGTTTGTACCTCATTTGTTACAGCTTTTTCTCCAAATATATTAGAAAAAGATAAATAGATTGAACATTAAGTGAAAATCTGAAAGTATGAAATAATAGAGTAAACACTGTGGGATAGCACCTGGGGGGAAATTAACAAGAGGGTGCCAGTCAGGCTCTCTCACCCCAGGCTCTCATGCCATCTTGGCCCATATTCTGTAAAGAATGACTTTTCACTTTTGTGCAACAGCTGAGATTCCTTATGGCACAGTGCATGTGCATCAGGAGGTACTCTCTAGACCATGGGCTGCTTTTATTCTGGAAGTATATATAAGTTTTGCTGGAAAAGCCCTGAAGGGTTGTGTGGTTCTATGACTGCTGGGGCCCCCCAGGAGAGAATAAATGTGCCTGAAGTTCTTGCAGCTCTTTTAATTTTCTTCCAACTTCTTAACTCATGCCTTGTTTACCATGGGTTCAGCAAACTGTGTGAACAGTGTGATACACAAAGACAATTGACACTGTGAACAGAATCAGCAATACAGAATCAAAAATTAAGACCCAAGAAATAGATGATAAACAATAAGAAGAATTAGGGAATTAATACATACATTATTTTTGCTTATACAGAAATAAATGAGTATTTTAAATTCGTGGTCATATTTTCAAAGATTTGCTTAAAAGAGAAATGAACTAAATGCTAGGTCTAATATCATATGAATATTATAACATCATTAATAATGTGTTATGCAAATGTTTTATTTAATGAAATCTATAAATTTGATAAAAAACAGATTCATCTGTGTAATTTTCTCAAGTTCCTTCTTATATTGTGTTCAACTTTTCCATTTTGATTCACATAGTATTTGAATAAAATATTTTTATCTAGTCCTAAAAATATGCCAAATTATTACCTGGAATATGTTGGTTTCAAAACCTTTATCCTTTTCTCTATTCCTCTAATAATCAAAAATACAGTATGCCAGTCTTCCAAATAACATGAAAGATACAAGTAGAAAATATCAGCTTCCTGAAGATTTTTTTTTTTAATTTATATAAACCTTTTCCAAACTATGGCACATTATTTTTCACCATCCAGCTTTTGGTTATGTTAACAAAAATTCTGCCTATTTTCAGTCTTTACTATCTCCATACTGCAAAAGCAGGAAAGATATTACTTCCAGTAAACCAACTCAAACGAGGAAATAAGTGAATGCAGCTTGTCACGATTGTGAATATAGGAAACTGGAAGTGATAATTAGCAAATATCATGGTCCAAATACACATGTGCATTTCTAAAGACATGTGCTAACAAGAAATCTTGTGTAGAATGCATTGAATTCCACCTCATGTTGTGATCAGTTCTCAAAACTGTTACTATGTTATAGATTTAGACTAACATTGCTATCAACTCAATAATTCAGAGCTTTTTCATACATAAAAATCTCAGGTTTTCTTTTTTTTTTCTTTTTACAATCTCTCTGCAGAAAATAGAATCATTCTTCTCTTAAGAAAAGAGAAGTGACCCTTATCAGAGCTTAAGGGGAGGAACAAGATACGAACTAAAATTTATCCTCTTTCTCTCTTGATATTTATTTTTTAAATGTAGGTTTCAAATGTATAATTGATCTCTAATTCTTTCCTCAAAACCAGTTTTGATCTGTATCAAGAGCCTATTCAAATTCTACAAACATAGTAGCATCAATCACTAATGGATATTTTATGTATACCCTTGGCAGAATGACAATTTAATTTTCACAGAGGCAAGCAAATACCTAAACTTGTCATACTGGCTTCTAATCAGCTGGTTCTTTGGGGTTGGAACCTATCAGAGAAAAAAACATTTTAACTTACATACTAGATGTCATCTCCTACAGAAATATGACAGCATCATTTCTTAAACTCAAGCAACAGGTCAAGGTTCCAAAATACCATTCAGGCTCTCTGTTACCTTTAGTAAATGTTTTCCTTTTTACTGTAGAACAAAAATGATTAATCAGTCTCTAGGTGATTACATTGGAATGCTGACACCTGACACATATGATAGATCATAGCTAAATAAGGAAAGGCGGAAATTATATGTAGAATATTTCTACTGAAGACATTTATCTGAGCTGCATCCTCTGCTCACAATGTGTGGTTTGTCTCTCTTGTTATATTGATTTTGATAACAAAAAATAATGGGTTTAAATGACACAACTGAATGATGAAGAATCTTTATTCTTTTTTTTTTTTTTTCTTTTTTGGAGGTGGAATTAGTTTATATGGCGGTGCAAAGCTGTTCAATGGAATTGGACTCTCTGTGACCTATGGACTGTAGCCCTCCAGGCTCCTCTGGTCCATTTCCCAGGCAAGAACACTGCAGTGTGTTGCTATTTCCTTCTCCAGGGATGTTCCCTGCCGCAGATCCAACTCACAGTTTCAGCAGTGGCAGGCAGATTATTTACCACTTGAGCCACCTGGGATATTAGTTTAAATGGGATGATCAAATGTCTCCGAGTGAGATTTTAAGTCTGAAAATTCCAAGTGCCCTGAGGCAAAACCAGATTTGCCTGAACATTCAAATATCAAGCTTCCTGTAACTCAGTGAAAGAGTCTCTATGGTGGCAGTTTTGTTAGCAGATAAAATTGTTTCAAGATGTCTTAATCTTTGGGGGGGGGGAATTTTTGGAAATTGAGCACTCCCTTTATATCACTAAGATTTTATTTTATATATTTATTTATATCACTAAAAATAAAAATATTAGAAGTAAACTGAGATTTGCCATTAAGTTCCTAATTAATGTTAATTTTCCACAGAAAGCACAAATATTTGGGGCTACATAATGTGGGCAAAGGCTAATAGAGTTCTACCAAGAGAACACACTAGTCATATCAAACGCCCTCTTCCAACAACAAAAAAGACTCTACACATGGACATCACAAGATGATCAAACTGAAATCGGATTGATTATGTTCTTTGCAGACAAAGATGGAGAAGTCAGCAAAAACAAGACCAGGATCTGACTGTGGCTCAGATCATGATATTGCCAATATAAGATTGAAATTGAAGAAAGTGGGTAAAATGGCTAAATCATTCAAGGGTGACCTAAATCAAATCCCTTATGACTAAAAAGTGGAAGTGAGAAATCGATTTAAGGGGGTACATCTGATAGAGTGCATGATGAACTATGGACGGAGGTTCATGATGCTGTACAGGAGACAGGAAATAAGACAATCCCCAAGAACAAGAAATGTAAAAAAGCAAAATGGCTGTCTGAGGAGGCCTTACAAATAGCTATGTTAAGAGGGAAGGAAAAAACAAAGGAGAAAAGGAAAAATATACTTATTTGAATTCAGAGTTCCAAAGAATAGCAAGGAGAGATAAGAAAGCCCTCCTCAGCAAATAATGCAAAGAAATAGAGGAAAAAACACAATGGGAATGACTAGAGACCTCTTCAAAAAAAAAAAAAAAAGATACAAAGGGAACATTTAATGCCAAGATGGGCTCAATAAAGGACATAAATTGTATGGACTTAACAGATGCAGAATATATTAAGAAAAGGTAGCAAGAATACACAGAAGAACCGTACAAAAAAGACTTCACAACCCAGATAATCACGACGGTGTGATCACTCACCTAGAACCAGACATCCTGGAATGTGAAGTCAAGGGGGCCTTTGAAGCATCATTATGAACAAAGATAGTGGAGGTGATGAAATTCCAGTTGAGCTATTTCAAATCCTGAAAGATGATGTTGTGAAAGTGCTACACTCAATATGCCAGCAAAGTTGGAAAACTCAGCAGTGGCCACAGGACTGGAATAGGTCAGTTATCATTCCAATCCCAAAGAAAGGCAATGCCAAAGAATGCTCTAACTATCACACAATTGCACTCATCTTACATGCTAGTAAAGTAATGCTCAAAATTATCCAAGCCAGGCTTCAGCAATACATGAACTGTGAACTTCCAGATGTTCAAGCTGGTTTTAAAAAGGCAGAGGAACCAGAGATCAAATTGCCAACATCCGCTGGATCATGGGAAAAGAAAGAGAGTTCCAGAAAAAATCTGCTACTGCTAAGTTGCTTCAGTCATGTCCGACCCTGTGCGACCCCATAGACGGCAGCCCACCAGGCTTCTCAGTCCCCGGGATTCTCCAGGCAAGAACACTGCTTTATTGAGTATGCCAAAGTCTTTGACTGTGTGTATCACAATAAACTGTGGAAAATTCTGAAAGAGATGGGAATACCAGACTACCCGACCTGCCTCTTGAGAAACCTATATACAGATCAGTAAGCAACAGTTAGAACAAGACATGGAAAAACAGACTGGTTCCACATAGGGAAAGGGGTACATCAAGGCTGTATATTGTCACGCTGCTTATTTAACATATGCAGAGAACATCATGAGAAATGTTGGGCTAGAGGAAGCACAAGCTGGAATCAAGATTGCAGGAGAAATATGAATAACCTCAGATATGCAGATTACACCACCATTATGGCAGAAAGTGAAGAGGAAGTAATAGGCCTCTTGATGAAAGTGAAAGAGAAGAATGAAAAAGTTGGCTTAAAGCTAAACATTCAGAAAACAAAGATCATGGCATCTGGTCCCATCCCTTCATGGGAAATAGATGGAGAAACAGTGGAAGCAGTGGTTGACTCTACTTTGTGGGGTCTCCAAAATCACTGCAGATGGTGATTGCAGCCATGAAATTAAAAGACACTTTCTCCTTGGAAGGAAATTATGACCAACCTCCGTTCAGTTCTGTTCAGTTCAGTCACTCAGCCATGTCTGACTCTTTTCTACCTCATGAATTGCAGCACACCAGGCCTCTCTGTCCATCACCACTCCCAGATTTCACTCAGACACATCCATGGAGTCAGTGATGCTATCCAGCCATCTCATCCTCTCTCATCCGCTTCTCCTTCTTCCCCCAATCCTTCCCAGCATCAGAGTCTTTTCCAATGAGTCAACTCTAGACAGCATATTAAAAACCAGAGACATTACTTTGTCAACAAAGGTCCCTTTAGTTAAGGCTATGGTTTTCCATTGGTCATGTATGGATATGAATGTTGCCAGTTCAGTTCAGTTCATTTCAGTCGCGCAGTCGTGTCCGACTCTTTGCAACCCCATGAATCGCAGCACCCCAGGCCTCCCTGTCCATCACCAACGCCCAGAGTTCACTCAGACTCACGTCCATTGAGTCCATGATGCCATCCAGCCATCTCATCCTTGGTCGTCCCCTTCTCCTCCTGCCCCCAATCCCTCCCAGCATCAGGGTCTTTTCCAATGAGTCAACTCTTCGCATAAGGTGGCCAAAGTACTGGAGCTTCAGTTTTAGTATCATTCCTTCCAAAGAAATCCCAGGGTTGATCTCCCTCAGAATGGAATGGTTGGATCTCCTTGCACTCCAAGGGACTCTCAAGAGTCTTCTCCAACACCACAGTTCCAAAGCATCAATTCTTCTGTGCTCAGCCTTCTTCACAGTCCAACTCTCACATCCATACATGACCAAGGAAAAACCATAGGCTTGACTAGATGGACCTTAGTCGGCAAAGTAATGTCTCTGCTTTTGAATATACTATCTAGGTTGGTCATAACTTTTCTTCCAAGGAGTAAGCGCCTTTTAATTTCATGGCTGCAGTCACCATCTGCAGTGATTTTGGAGCCCAAAAAAAACAAAGTCTGACACTGTTTCTACTGTTTCCCCATCTATTTCCCATGAAGTGATGGGGCCAGATGCCATGATCTTCGTTTTCTGAATGTTGAGCTTAAGGAAAAACCATAGCCTTGACTAGACGGACCTTAGTCGGCAAAGTAATGTCTCTGCTTTTGAATATACTATCTAGGTTGGTCATAACTTTTCTTCCAAGGAGTAAGCGCCTTTTAATTTCATGGCTGCAGTCACCATCTGCAGTGATTTTGGAGCCCAAAAAAAACAAAGTCTGACACTGTTTCTACTGTTTCCCCATGTATTTCCCATGAAGTGATGGGGCCAGATGCCATGATCTTCGTTTTGAAAGCTGAGCACCGAAGAATTGATCTTTTGAACTGTGTTGTTGGAGAAGGCTCTTCAGAGTCCCTTGGACTGCAAGGAGATCCAACCAGTCCATCCTAAAGGAGATCAGTCCTGGATGTTCTTTGGAAGCATTGATGTTGAAGTTGAAACTCCAATACTTTGGCCACCTGATGTGAAGGATTGACTCATTTGAAAAGACCCTGATGCTGGGAAAGACTGAGGGCATGAAGAGAAGGGGACGACAGAGGATGAGATGATTGGATGGCATTACCGACTCAATGGACATGGGTTTGGGTAAACTCCGGGAGTTGGTGATGGACAGGGAGGCATGGTGTGCTGCAGTTCATGGGGTCACAAAGTTTCAGACATGACTGAGCAACTGAACTGAACTGAATGTGGACTTAGCTAAATAGATAACTAAGGAAAGCTCAACATTATAAAAAATATTTTATTTGGTAATAGCAGAGGAACTGCTACTCAGGATATTCAAACTGGCAAATCCCTTCATGGTTTGGGGTAGGCTCTTTTTATGGGAAAGAAATGTAAAGGGTGAAAAGGCGGATGGGATGGTGGAGTGGGGGAGTTCATTGAGAATCTGTTAAAAGTAAAATCAAAGGAGACTATCTTTTAAATTTTCCTGAGCATACAAAATGCATTTATACACACAAAACTCAATTCAGCTCCTTATGTGAGATCAATAGAACTGATTCATTCATATTTTGTTCATGTCTGTGAAAACCATAATTAAAGTCTCCAAAGTTGATATTTGGCAACCCATGGCCAAAGAAAGTGTCTTTAGTTTCAGTTTTCTGTAAATCAGGCATTTACAGGAAAACAGTGTCTCAGTCCTTAGGTTTTGTTTTTCTGAGGCACAGATATGAGATTTTCCATCTTATCTCTTCCAGTTCCATTTTGTTTTATTGAATTTCTCTCACAATAATATTCTGAAATATGGTTGGAAAAGTGTTTTTGGCAAAATATGTTGTGTGAAAAGAAATTAGCTTCCAAACAAAAACTTTAAACAAATACTTTGACTAACCATTGATTGTTGTCTAAGTTTAGAAAATGTTTTAGATTACAAATGTTTCTATTAATAAGACTAGAAAATCTCATGTAAACTCAGGGACAATTTTAAACTCTATATAGAAACATAAAACACAGAAAAATATATTTTTAGACATGTCTTAAGATGGACATCTACTTATTTTGCCTTGTTTATTGAGTTCCAACAATTTGCCTGTCACCACACTGAACTGAGTACAGAGGCCATGTAGTTGGGAAAACGGTGTTTATGCCCTCTTCTAGCTTGCATTCTGTTGGAGGGATAGATAAGTAAGCAATACAGAAAACATATATTATGTGCTTAGTGATAAATGCTATGGAGTAAAACAAGATAGATTAAAAGCCTAAAATGCTAGATTAGTGTATAATCTATATAGGGTGATCAGAGAAGGAAGTACTGATAAGACCTTTAGTGAGCTTAAAATAAGGGTTCAATTTTAGTGGGAATCTTGTGGATATTTGGCTAGAACACACACAAGACAAAGGAACTCTAAATAAGCCAAAACATGGGGTGTGTGTATGTGTGTGTGTATGTGTATGTTTAAGAGGTCCTAAGAAAGCCAGATGTAGATGAAAGGTTACTCCAGTGAGCTACACAAGGATTTGTGACCTCTGGAGGAGAGGATTTCGATCCAGGGCCAGAGACCAGGCTTGACCACTTGGAGGTTTTCATGTAATTTTTTTTTTTTTTTTTAAGTATAAGAGAGAGAGAGAGGAAACTTCTGACATAGACATCAGAAGGCGGCAGAAAGAATGCATCCTTACTAGTTTTTAGCAAGGTGTTTTATGTCTATTGGTGAGCTTCTAATCAGATATAATAAACACCTCCAGCTGAGGGAGTTTCACCAGGCCCCTCTCCCAGGATATGAACTTTTGAGGTAAGATGTCACAAGGTGTAAAATTTCTGGCCATAAAACAATTGACATGAATACTGGTGTGTTGAGCCATTATCAGTCCAAGGTTTGAGAAAAGAAGAAAAGTGAGTCTCTTGAAGAAAGGCTGATTCCAAAGCAAATACATAGTTTCATTAGCACTCTTAAGAAAAACATTACCATATGAAAATCTCATTGGTTTGCTCAAGGCAGAACCAGTTGTAGTCAACACAGAATTAAAAGAAGCCTCTTTTAAATTTGTGTTGAGAAGGAAAAAAAAAAGAAATGTCTGCCACTTGTACTTTATTTCCTCCTGCCACTTGGGGCCCTCTAGTCTTCCTACCTGTTACCCTCTCATGACTTCAGGGAGGACATGAAAAAATGTGGTAGTGGATAAGATCAGTGAAATAGATATCAGAGTCTACACCCTTTATCCAAAGGAATATATTCCAAGACTCCCAGTGGATGCCCCAAACCATGCATAACAAAGTCTATATATATACCATGCCTTTTCTTATATAGGCATACGTGTGAAAAAGTTTGGGGCTTCCCTGGTAGCTCAGACAGTAAGGAATCTACCTGCAATGTGAGAGATCCAAGTTCAATCCCTGGGTAGGGAAAATCCCCTAAAGAAGTAAACGACTACCCACTCCAATATTGTTGCCTGGAGAATTGCATGCAAATTTTAACTTATATTAGGCACAATTGGATAATATGTGAATTACCAGCATCTCCATCTTTGCTCTGAGGGGCACTTATTAAGTAAAAGAAGGGTCACTTGAACACAAGCACATATCATGACAGGCCATCTAATCAAGGAGAAGGCTGCAGAATGACTAACAGGTGGGTAGCATATACAGAGTGAAGGTGTTGGACAAAAGAATGAGTCACATTCTGGGGTTGACAGAGCAGGATGGTTCAGTTCAGTTCAGTTCAGTTCAGTCGCGCAGTCGTGTCCGACTCTTTGCGACCCCATGAATAATGGGATCGCACAGAGTTGGACACGACTGAAGCAACTTATCAGCAGCAGCAGCAGTCAAGGCTATGGTCTTTCCAGTAGTCATGTATGGATGTGTGAGTTGGACTATAAAGAAAGCTGAGCGCAGAATTGATGCATTTGAACTGTGGTGTTGGAGAAGAGTCTTGAGAGTCCCTTGGACTGTAAGGAGATCCAACCAGTCCATTCTAAAGGAGATCAGTCCTTGGTGTTCTTTGGAAGGAATGATGCTAAAGCTGAAACTCCAGTACTTTGGCCACCTCATGTGAAGAGTTGTTTCATTGGAAAAGACTCTGATGCTGGGAGGAATTGGGGGCAGGAGGAGACGGGGACGACAGAGGATGAGATGGCTGGATGGCATCACTGACTCGATGGACGTGAGTCTGAGTGAACTCTGGGAGTTGGTGATGGACAGGGAGGCCTGGCGTGCTGCAATTCATGGGATCGCAAAGAGTCGGACACGACTGAGCGACTGAACTGAACTGAATATTCCATGTATAAATATACCATATCTTCTTTAGCCATTCATCTGTCAATGAACACCTAGACTGCTTCCATGTCTTGGGTATTGTAAATAGTGTTTCAGTGAACATCTGGGTGTGTGAGTCTTCAAATTACAGTTTTCTCNTTTTATTTCAATCCTAAATCAGCAACAAAAAGAAGACAGCAGGTAAAGATCCAGGACCCCGTTTGGGGAATGATATTAAATATCTATAATCCTTGATGTGAGAACTGCCCCTTATTTGGTGGAATATGACATGCTTTATACTAACACACAGGCCAGCCCCCTGGCAGAAGCAGAGGCAGTGTTGGCAGCATCAGCACCTAGTGGCAAGCATCGCTGAGGACCCGGGGGCAACAGAGCACTTTTTCTGTCTTGGGCTGTCTCTTTACAAGCAGTGCTATAGAAAGCAGCAGGAACTCATTAATTTTATCACCATTGTAAATATCATTCAACTTTGCTTTTCTATTAATTGGAGCTTGGACTAAGACATCATTTAATGTTTAGTGGTAATTTTTCATGGATATCTAGCCTTAATATGAGAACTAATGCCAGCTATGGACAGGAAATAAAGGCAAGGTAGCCATACAAGAAATAAAGCTGTAGGATTCCAAGCCCTAAGACATGGGGAGAAAAGAGGAATACCAATCCTGACTGCAATGTCAAAGGCACTCGACTCTCTGACTGCTGATAAGGTCGTTATTATCCCGTCTATTTGCAAAGAATGCTCAGTTTCTGTGATTTGGTGCCTCACATCACCTTAGAATTATGTTTTGATGGTGTCCTTCTACTTAGGTGTGATTTTAATTGCAATTCTGCTTGTGTATAATTCCTGCTGTTAGGCACTTCTGGCATGACCTCTTATTTATCTCGTGAATGTGTCAGTTTTCATCCAGGAAAGTACATTAAATTTAGCAGTGATATTTTGGTAGTTTTCAAATATGAATTAAGACTGTTTATGCCCTCAAGCTCTCTTCTACAGCTAGGTTCAATTGGTCCAAGCACAATCTGAGAAACTTAAGCAATGTGAGTTTGTAAATAGAGAATACTGTGGCTGATATTATGATAAATATCTTTAATAAGTTATTCACCCAAAGTTATGCACAGTTCCTGAGCTAATATTTTGATCATGAAACCAAATTGTAATACTGCCTTAGGGGTAAATGAAGTTTAAAATTACAACTACATTGTCTCTTTTTGTTTTTAATGTGCATATAATCTTTAACTTCAATATGATATTTTTGTAAAGTTTACATGCCTCCTTTTACCATTTCTTTCCTATTATTTACTAAAGTCAGTGTGGATGTGATAAAAATAAGCCTTAGCTGCTAAATTTTTCAAATATTTATTTTATTCAAATCATTTATATAAAAGTGGAGTAAGGACTAACATCTTTCAAGATAGGGAAAGCATGACTACAAACATAATGCAGTGTGTTAAGTTGAATCATATGATTCAACCACCTTTGATCTAACTGTTTAATGTATTTCAACTAAAATAAAATAGGTTTCTCTCACGGCTCAGATGGTAAAGAATCTGCCTGCAATGCCAGAGACCTGGGCTAGCTCCCTGGGGGGCTAAGATCCCCTGGTGTGGCAACCCACTCCAGTATTCTTGCCTGGAGAATCCTCATGGACAGAGGAGCCTGGAGGGCTGCAGTCCATGGGGTTGCAATCAAAAAGTCAGACATGACTGAGTGGCTAAGCACAACACAACTAAAAGAAAATAAGAGATGTCATAAGATTAATATCATGCATTTCAGTCTGTAGTTCTATTTAGAATTAAAAAAAAAAGTACTTTAATTAACTGGTAATCCAGGGATTTTCAGTTGTAGTTCATAGTCAAAGTTATCTAAGTAAGCTTACATCCAAGACCTATATATACAGCAGGTAAATGAAGCTTCCTGTGATTCACACCAGGAACAATCCTATATCCTTGACACTCAGAATTTCCTTCCTCTCCTTACCTAGTGATCCCTGAGATGGTTGAGAAGGCAGTGTGAAACAAATGTTCTAGTAAACTGAAACCATTTACAAATAATAAGTTTGACTAGACCAAATTTGTAAGCCATATCTGTGGCAGATTAATGACTAAAATACATCCTTACAATTTCTGCACTGAACAGATGGGCATGGTATAAATAAAATTTAAATTTCTCAAAAGCATTCATTCATAAGCATTTAGAAATTTTAGTTTGTTTATATTCTTATATATCAGTGTGTTGAGATTCAACAATATTCTAAATAGGCCATGCACCCAGTTACAGTTTGCATAGTAAATTCCCATGTTGTCACTTATTAGAGTGTTTGAATCCACTGCATGCTAATTTTTATTATTTTTTAACTTGTCAATGATCAGACAGTAGATAGTTTAGGAAGATGTGTTATGATTATAGAGAATGTCATTTCATGAATAAGTGTAGTTAATCACTGCAGAAGCATGCCACCAATTTTTTTTTTTTTTTAAATAATTGGCTTAAGCCAGTAGATATTACTGCTCAAGATTTGGTAATTCAGTTAGAGTAAGGCTTCAGCACATTTCCCAATGAACTCCCTTAGGATCAAGCAATTTAAAAGAGAGTGTGGATATCATCCAAATTCAATCTGTGCATTGCAGCAATTAACTTGGAAGAGATAATTGTAATATAGTTTGAAAGAAGTTCAAAGGAAAAGAAACTGACTTGGCTTCTGATAAAATGAGCTATCTTCTGAACTTTTAGATATCCACAGTTGACTATATTAATATTCTGCTTGTATTACATGAAAATGGCAAAATTTTCTAGGACCCTTTTAGTACTAGCAACCTTAGATCTGGAAGACATCCACATTGTTTGATCAACTTCACTTCAAATCCTTCTCTATCTTTAGATAGTTTGCAAAATTTAGACTTGTCTTTAAACATATTTTGGGATGTGGGCAATTTTTAAAGTCTTCATTTAATTTGCTACAATGCTTCTGTTATTCTAATCTTTTTTTGTTGTTTTTGTTTGTTTCTTTTATTTATTTATTTATTTATTTATTTTTTTGGTTTTCTGGTCCTGAGGTATGTGGAATCTTAACTCACTAATCAAGGATCAAATCTGCATACCCTACATTGGAAGGCAAACACTCAAAAACTGGACCATCAAGGAAGTCCCTAAATTATAGCCTTTGGGCAAAGTAGCAGAATATAAGTCTGAGCCATATTCTCAAATCATTTTTATTGTAATAAATCTGATTCTTATATTACTACTACTTTGTGTATTTCTTTAAAGCTGTTGGAGTGAATGTGAGTGACTGCACTACTAAATTCTCAGAATAACAAATGATCTGTACTATATTCTTAATTTTAACATTGATTTCTCCTCTACAATGTCAGCTCCATGAGGATAGACTTTATATGTAATTCCCTAACAACATCTTGTATTTCAAGAGTATATTCTAAAATATTTGGACTCTTCAAGTCCCTCTTAAAAGTTCTGATATTTTATGAGCTAGAAGTGGGTGATTGAGTGGGTTGTGTAGCTATCTTTTAGAAAATTTGACATACATAGTCCTAGTAGACTTTTATAAAGTGGCACACCTCAACAGTTTTCTCCAATTTTCAACATTCACAAGAACTACAAAATTCTAATCACATTCTCTTTTCTATTACACTAGCATAAAATTAAAACATTCTAAAAGTATTTTCGTATCTCCTATTTGATATCATTGGTTAATCTACAAATTTGTTTACTTAACTAAACTTTACTTAAAGAAGAAAAATATAACAAGTAACAGCCATATGCATAAGTCTTTAAATCTGAGACATGGATGCATTCATTCACTGCTCTTTATACATATGGCCATCATCCACATTGTTGATCACACTCCACAGCTACTTCCTGTAATTACTTTTAACATGAAACACAGCCCTATTATTTTAGGAATTTTCAAAACTTACTTTTTTTTTTTCTTGAGAACAGGGAGATAATTTAATAGCATGCAAAAACAACACTTGTCCAAATATTCCACTGTTTATAAAATTCCTCATCTTTTCCCCAAGTTATATCAGGTTTTTTCCATTCCAAAATTTGTAGCATTTTTGAATGCTTCCGAACATTTCACTGAAATAATTTTGTTATTCTTCTCTCATAGGCTTACTTAATATAAATATTTATGTAACTATAAAGATTTCTATGGTAATTACAAGATTTGGAAGCCAAATTTGTTCTCAAATTAATACTTTTTCATGCAGCATGGTAAGTCGCTTCAGCCATCTCCGACTCTTTATCACCCTATAAGCTGTAGCCTTGACAGGCTCCTTTGTTCATGGGATTCTCAAGACAAGAATACTGAAGTAGGTTATCATGCCCTCCTCTAGGGGATCTTTCCAGCCCCGGGATTAAACCCACATGTCTTTTGTCTCCTGCATTGGCATGTGGATTCTTTACTACTAGTGCTACCTGGGAAGTCCTAATATTCTTCCAGTAGAAGCTAAACTCAACTGGCGTCTACAGAAATGTCTAGTTGTCAAAAGGCTTCAGTGTTCTATAGTAGAGTTATTTTAGTATCGGGCATTGAGACTGAAGAATAATTGTTAATATTCCTAATCAATTAAATGAAGACTAGTTCCATTAACTTATCCAATTAAAACACACCACTATCATTGGCTTAAAGCTCAACATTCAGAAAAGGAAGATCTTGGCATCCAGTCCCATCATTTCATGGCAAATAGATGGGGAGACAGTGGAAACAGTGGAAGACTTTATTTTTCTGAGCTCCAAAATTACTGCAGATGGTGATTGCAGCCATGAAATTAAAAGATGCTTACTTCTTGGAAGGAAAGTTATGACCAACCTAGACAGCCTATTAAAAAGCAGAGACATTACTTTGTTAACAAAGGTCCTTCTAGTAAAGGCTATGGTTTTTCCAGTAGTCATATATGGATGTGAAAGTTGGACTATAAACAAAGCTGAGCACTGAAGAATTGATGCATTTGGACTGTGGTATTGGAGAAGACTCTTTAGAGTCCCTTGGACTGCAAGGAGATCCTACCAGTCCATCCTAAACAAGATCAGTCCTGGGTGTTCCTTGGAGGGACTGATGTTGAATCTGAAACTCCAATACTTTGGCCACCTGATGCAAAGAGCTGAATCATTCGAAAAGACCACAATGCTGGGAAAGACTGAGGGTAGGAGAAGGGAACGATAAAGGATGATATGGTTGAATGGCATCACCGACTCGATGGACAAGGGTTTGGGTGGACTCTGGGAGTTGTGATGTACCGGGAGGCCTGGCGTGGTGTAGTTTATGGGGTCGCAAACAGTCAGACATGATGGAGCGACTGAACTGAACTGAACTATTGTTAGTGTTTTTAGAAAGGCAAAGGTGGTTCACTACAGAAAAAACATAAATATATTCTACTGTTTAAATATTCACAAATATATCTATATATTCTACCATATCTCTGTATCTATGTATATATAAATACCCAAATTTCATTTGAGAAAATGTATATTAAGAGCTTTTACCCCTTCCTGGATCACTGCTATGTCTTAGTAAAGGGGCTTGCATAACTCAATTAAAGTATGAGCCATGCCATGCAGGGCCACCCAAGATGGATGGTCATAGTGGACAGTTCTGACAAAACATGATCCACTGGAGAGAAAATGGCAAACCACTCTAGTGTAATTACCATGAGAACCCCATGAACTGTATGAAAAGGCAAAATTATGTGACATCAAAAGGTGAACCCCTCAAATCAGAAGGTGTCCAATATGCTAATGGAAAAGAGAGGAAGACATCTACTAATAGCTCTAGAATCAGCAGATGAATGGATAAGAAAGCTGTGGTACATATACACAATGGAGTAATGAGCAAGAATCCAATTAGAAGAAATGGAGTAGCCCTTATAATCAACAAGTCTGAAATTCAGTAATTGGGTATAACCTTAAAAATGACAGAATGATCTACATTCATTTCAAGGCAAACCAATCAATATCACAGTAATTCAAGTGTATGCCCAAGCCAACAATGCCAAAGAAGATGAAGTTGATCGGTTCTATGAAGACCTACAAAAACTCCTAAAACTAACATCAAAAAAGATGCCCTATTCATCATAGCAAAAGTAGTAAATCAAGAGATACCTGGAGTAACAGGCAAGTGTGGCCTTAGAATACAAAATGAAGCAGGGCAAAGGCTAACAGAATTCTGCCAAGAATTCACTGGGCATAGCAAACAATATTTTTCAAAAACACAAGAGACAATTTTACACATGGGCATCACCAAATGGTCAATATCAAAATCAGATTGATTAAATACTTTGTAGCTGAAAACAGAGAAGCTGTATACAGTCAGCAAAAGCAAAATATGGTGCTGACTGTGGCTCAGATCATTGGCTTGTTATAGCAAAATTCAGACTTCAACTAAAGTGTGGAAAACCACTAGGTCATTCAACTAAAACGTAATACAAATCCCCTATGAATACACAGTGGAGGTGATGAATAGATTCAAGGGATTACATCTAGTAAAGAGAGTACCTGAAGAACTATGGACAGAGGTTCGTTATATTGTATTGGAGGTGGCAAAAAAAAAAAAAAACTCTGAAATAAACAGAAATTCAAGTAGACAAATTGATTGTTTAAGAAGGTTTTAAAAATAGCTGAAGAAAGAATAGAAGCAACAAGAAAGGGAGAAAGGTTAAGGCATATTCAACTGAATGCAGAGTTCCAGAGTGTAGCAAGGTGAGACAAGAAGGCCTTCTTCAATGAACAACACAAAGAAATTGATGAAAACAACAGAAGGGAAAAGACTAGAAATCTCTTTAACAAAATTGGAAATAACAAAGGAATACTTCATTCAAAGATGGGCCCAATAAAGGACAGAAATGGGAAATCCTAATAGAAGCAGAACATATCAAGAGACAAGGCAAGTGCAGAAGTACTGTACAAAAAAAAAAAAAAAAACTTAACAATCCAGATAACCAGGATAGTGTGGTTAGTCACCCAGAGCCAGACGTTCTGGAGTCTGAAGTCAAGCGGGGCTTACAAAGCACTGTTGCCAATAAAGCTAGTGTAGATGATGGAATTAAAGATGATGCTACCAGACAAATTATCTGCCTCTTGAGAAATCTGTAAGAAGGGAAAAGACTAGAAATCTCTTTAACAAAATTGGAAATAACAAAGGAATACTTCATTCAAAGATGGGCCCAATAAAGGACAGAAATGGGAAATACCTAATAGAAGCAGAACATATCAAGAGACAAGGCAAGTGCAGAAGTACTGTACAAAAAAAAAAAAAAAAACTTAACAATCCAGATAACCAGGATAGTATGGTTAGTCACCCAGAGCCAGACGTTCTGGAGTCTGAAGTCAAGCGGGGCTTACAAAGCACTGTTGCCAATAAAGCTAGTGTAGATGATGGAATTAAAGATGATGCTACCAGACAACCTTATCTGCCTCTTGAGAAATCTGTATGCAAGTCAAGAAGCAAAATTTAGAACTGGACATAGAACAAGGGAATAAATCCAAATTTGGAAAGGAAGTATGTCAAAGCTGTATTTTGTCACCCTGCTTATTTAACTTCTATGCAGAGTATTCCAGTCCCCTTAGAGATATAAGAAGAAGATCCTTCCTTGGTCAAGCTTCAGAGGAGAACCAGAATGTAGCCAACACCTTGGTTTCAGCCTTGTAATACTCCAAGCAGAGGACCCAGCTAAACCTGGATTTAACCACATTCCTAAACAATATAACCCATGAGATAATACAAGTATATGATTTTAAGCTACCAATCTGTGATAAATTATAATACATCAGAGAAAACTAATATAAATAATTCATACTGTTTATGTTATGTGTCTCTTTCCAAGTTGACTCATTTAATTTTTCTCTTTATTGTCTCTCATATTATGATTACTTTCATGTGTCAGATTTGATAATTCACCTTCAAATCCTCTCTAACCTCAATTCACATGGAACATCTCTCCGTAATTTTCCTCAATATGGGAGAAAGGACTTCCAGTACTATTTTAATATACTTTGCTAAAATAATATGCATAATCACATAAAGTTGAACCATTGTACGTTAACCTAATGACGAACTTCGGAACATTTTAAAGCCAGTAGTACACTAATATGCATAGAGTTCTCCAACATGGAAATTTATAATATTCAGTGCTTTGTAAAACTGTCTCATCAAGAAAGTCCCTCAAAGCATCTATGAAAAGCTCATGTGACATTACTACTTAGAGCAGTTTAAGAAAGATAGGTCTAGACTTTCTGTTGATCACCATATCAAAGCAAGTGATGAATGGTATCGTTACAGGGACAAACAAATCTAACTCCAAGCGGGATATTTTTCTTTAACCCTTGTAATCTATTCCTTTGGTGGCCCATCCTTAAGGCTCTGACTTTTAAGGATACAATATTTTACCATTCATATAGAGATAAAAAGTCACAGAACAAACAATAACATTTGTCTTGTTGAAGGTTTACAGAAACATTGTTTTTGTTGTTGCAACTACCTGGACAGATGCAAGAACAGGGGATTCCTACAGCAAGAAATGTGGAATCAACAACCATGCCCCGCCCTCACCTTGTCTTTAAAAATGCTTTCTAACACCATACACAAAAATAAACTCAAAATGGATTAAAGATCTAAATGTAAGACAAGAAACTACAAAACTCTTAGAGGAGAACATAGGCAAAACACTCTCTGACATAAATCACAGCAGGATCCTCTATGATCCACCTTCCAGAATACTGGAAATAAAAGCAAAAATAAACAAATGGGATCTAATTAAAATTAAAAGCTTCTGCACAACAAAGGGAACTATAAGCAAGGTGAAAAGACAGCCTTCTGAATGGGAGAAAATAATAGCAAATGAAGCAACTGACAAACAACTAATCTCAAAAATATACAAGCAGCTTATGCAGCTCAACTCCAGAAAAATAAATGACCCAATCAAAAAATGGGCCAAAGAACTAAATAGACATTTCTCCAAAGAAGACATACAAATGGCTAACAAACACATGAAAAGATGCTCAACATCACTCATTATCA
>SJXQ01005349.1:61652-88563 GCA_006408695.1 Aepyceros melampus
GAAAAAAAAAAAAAAAAAAAAAAAAAAAAGTGCTTTACTGAAATCCTTCAGTTTAGAGATTGGGGGGCACAAGCCATCTATCTCCTTGCATGGACCTGCAACAAAATGATTTTCTGCTCCAAACTCCAATGGTTCAACTAGTTTGGGCTCACTGTTTGTCAGGTACATGAACTTGCATTTGGTTAAAATGTGAAATATGAAAATGATATTTATTCTTCTTTCAGAGATTAGATTGTCCGTATGTGAGAAAAATCAGACTAACTTTTACTGAAATTCTACTATGGGCGAGGCATTGTGCTATGCTGACTTCATTGATTAGATGTCTTCTGTGATACAATACTGTAAGGAAATAGTCCCAATTTACCAATTTTAGGCTTAAAGATCAATGGAATGAAACGTTTGCACCAGGTCCACAACTCCCAAGTGTTAAGATTCAGACTCAAACCCTGCTAGTTCTGGATTCCAAGTTCATACTTTTCACTAGGTAATTCTTTTTACATTACAAAACAGCATGGACAAGCACCTCTATTTCTTCCATGAAGAAGAACACTTAATCAAGAAATCCTGTAAATATTGAGTCTCATATTGACATATATTGACAATATTTACAAATGAATATTGTTTCATGCAAATAATTAAGTGATAATTGAAAATTCACTAAATTCCATAGCATAGTTCAAGCTAAAAATTAATATTTCCTTGATACCTTTTGAGAAACAAGACATCACTTACTGATAATTATAATTTTGCCTTTTGCACTATTTAACTAGATTTTAAAATATCTCACTGAAGTTTCATTGCATATTAAAAGATTGGCAAATCAATATTAAGAGAACATTTTTAAATGCTCACCTGCCCTTCTTCGAATATAAGCAGGTAAAAAAATAGCCCCATGTAGCATATAATTGCTCAAATGCCATCTTGGCACCTTTTCCCAATAGTAAATTTAAGGAATTTGTTGAAGAATATCCATCCTAAACTCAAGATTCAACAAAATATGTGATATTATCTTTAAGTTTAATTGAATTGTGAATTTATTCATACTGGTTTCAATGCAAAAAACTATCTTAAGAACAAGCACTGTTGGGATTAGTCTATTGATTTGAAAATTAAAGATAAGTCAAAGAGAAGAGAACTGAAAACACATCTCAAGATAAACGTCTTGTTAGTTTCTCTTCTCTGTCTTCAGATAACTTTCTTTTTTTTTTCCAGATAAGAGACTTCCACAAAAACAGGAAGATACAAAGCTAACATTTCACACAATAGAGTATTGCTCAGCTATTAAAAAGAATACATTTGAATCAGTTCTAATGAGGTGGATGAAACTGGAGCCTATTATACAGAGTGAAGTAAGCCAGAAAGAAAAACACCAATACAGTATATTAACGCATATATATGGAATTTAGAAAGATGGTAATGATAACCCTGTATGCGAGACAGCAAAAGAGACACAGATGTATAGAACAGTCTTTTGGACTCTGTGGGAGAGGACGAGTGTGGGATGATTTGGGAGAATGGCATTAAAACATGTATAATATTATATATGAAACAAATCACCAGTTCAGGTTTGATGCATGATATTGGATGCTTGGGGTTGGAGCACTGGGATGACCCAGAGGGATGGTACAGGGAGGGAGGAGAGAGGGGGCTTCAGAATGGGAAACTGTGTATACCTGTGGTGGATTCATGTTGATGTATTGTATTGATGATGTAAAATCAATACAATATTGCAGAGTAATTAACCACTAATTAAAACAAATAAATTTACATTTAAAAAAAGCTAACATTTCCTTCCACTGCTTTGTGAGCTATGTTAAGATAGCCTAGGAAAGCTGTTGCCACCTACCATTAATTAAAAAAGAAAATGATACTGTTAGTAAAATTTTTGCAAAACAAATGCATTGTCTTTTGGTAAAGATAGGTAACTAATTTCATACTATGAAGTAAAAAAATATCTGATTCATTGATTAGTCTTGTTTCCTATTCCAAGGGAAAATGAATCCACAAACTTTTTTTTTTTTTTCAGGTGAGGTAGATGAGTAATATCTTTATTTTAGCACCAGTTTTCCTTCCATGGAAATAAATTGAGAGTTTTGGATGACTCATAGATCTCATGAGAAACTGTTAACCAAGTATCAAACATTGTTTCCATTGAAGAAGTCTATTCACAATTCATTTTATTCTGAGAAGTCTCACATTTGGTGACTTGTGTTGCACTACTGCAGACATATTTCCTAAAGAAGTGGAATTTGAAATATATTCCCAATAAATAAAAATATGTATAATTTATTTGACTTTTAAACATATGCCTTAAAATTTGAACCCTAAAAAAAATTAGGAACTTTTGAACAATAGAGTATATATATTTGTTCATAAATCTCTGCCAAATATATGGAAATGTGAAAATGATGTTGGGTTTCCCTGGTGACACAGACAGTAAAGAATCTGCCTGCAGTGTAGAAGACCTGGGTTTGACCCCTGGTCAAAAAAATACTCTGAGGAGGGAATGGCAACCCCTACAATGTTCTTGCCTGAATAATTCCATGAACAGGAGAGTCTCACAAGCTACAGTCCAAGGGATCGTAAAGAATCAGGCAAGACTGAGTGACTGACACTATCACTTTCACTTTGAAATAAAAATGAAAATGACAAAAAAAAAAAAAAAAAGACTGAAAAACTATATATATGATGGTGACGGCAGTCATGAAATTAAAAGATGCTTACTCCTTGGAAGAAAAGTTATGACCAACCTAGATAGCATATTCAAAAGCAGAGACATTACTTTGCCGAATACGGTCCGTCTAGTCAAGGCTATGTTTTTTCCCGTGGTCATGTATGGATGTGAGAGTTGAACTGTGAAGAAGGCTGAGCGCTGAAGAATTTATGCTTTTGCACTGTGATGTTGGAGAAGAGTTGTGAGTCCCTTGGACTGCAAGGAGATCCAACCAATCCATTCTGAAGGAGATCAGCCCTTGGATTTCTTTGGAAGGAATGATGCTAAAGCTGAAACTCCAGTACTTTGACCACCTAATATGAAGAGTTGATTCTTTGGAAAAGACTCTGATGTAGGAAGGATTGGGGGCAGGAGGAGCAAAGGACGACAGAGGATGAGATGGCTAGATGGCAACACGGACTCGATGGACATGAGTCTGAGTGAACTCCCGGAGATGGTGATGGACAGGGAGGCCTGGCGTGCTGCACTTCATGGGGTCACAAAGAATCAGACATGACTGAGCACCTGAATTGAGCTGAACTGAAGACAGAATTGCTTTAGGTTTAGTTTAGTTTAGTTTAAAATAAAAACAAATAAGCAACAAAAAGATCACTGTAAATCAGGGGGAAATGATAAGAAGGAAAAAAAAATCCATTCATTGCTTCTCAGACAATATGAAAATATAGTAGAGAGAAAAAGACAAATATGATTAAAGAGAGCTCCCCAAAGCTGATTGGCAATAATGCACAAATTAGGTTTGAAATTGCTTTAGAGGGATTTTGTGATTCATTAATTCAAATAGGGTAACTGAAGATGAATCAGGTCAGTTCAGTCACTCAGTCATGTCCTACTCTTTATGATCCCATGAATTGTAGCATGCCAGGCCTCCCTGTCCATTGCCAACTTTCAGGAGTTCACTCAAACTCATGTCCATCAACCATCCAGCAATCTCATCATCTGTCATCCCCTTCTCCTCCTGCCCTCAATCCCTCCCAGCATCAGAGTCTTTTCCAGTGAGTCAACTCTTCGTATGAGGTGGCCAAAGTACTGGAGTTTCAGCTTTAGCATCATTCCTTCCAAAGAAATCCCAGGACTGATCTCTGTCAGAATGGACAGACTGGATCTCCTTGGAGTTCAAGGGAGTCTCAAGAGTCTTCTCCAACACCACAGTTCAAAAGCATCAATTTTCCGGTGCTCAGCTTTCTTCATAGTTCAGCCATCAAACTTCGATACATGACCACTGAAAGACCATAGACTTAACTAGATGAACCTTTGCTAGCAAAGTAATGTCTCTGCTTTTTAATATGCTGTCTAGGTTGGTAATAACTTTCATTCCAAGGAGTAAGTGTCTTTTAATTTCATGGCTGCAGTCACCTCTGCAGTGATTTTGGAGCCCCCCCAAAACAAAGTCTGACACTGTTTCCACTCTTTCCTCATTTATTTCCCATCAAGTGATGGGACCAGATGCCATGATCTTAGTTTTCTGAATGTTGAGATTTAAGCCAACTTTTTCACTTTCCTCTTTCACTTTCCTCAAGAAGCTTTTTAGTTCCTCTTCACTTTCTGCCATAAGGGTGGTGTAATCTGCATATCTGAGGTTATTGATATTTCTGCCAAGAAGAGCTACTCCACCTTCAAGGTCAAGAGGGGCGGCCCTGAGGAGATTCCCCTTGTCCAAGGTAAGAAGAAGTGGCTGCGTGTTTGCTGGAGCAGCCAGGAAGAGCTACTCCACATCCAAGGTAAGAGAAATCCAAGTAAGATGGTAAGTATTGTGAGCAGGCAGATATACTGAAACCATAGTCACAGAAAACTAGTCAATCTGATCACACGGACCACAGACACGTCTAACTCAATGAACCTAAGCCATGCCCTGGAGGGCCACCCAAGACAGGCGGGTCATGGTGGAGAGGTCTGACAGAATGTGGTCCACTGGAGAAGGGAATGGTAAACCACTTCAGTATTCTTGCCTTGAAAACCTCATGAATAGTATGAAAAGACAAAATGATAGGATACTGAAAGAGGAACTCCCCAGGTCAAGAGGTGCCCAATACACTAACTGGAGATCAGTGGAGAAATAACTCCAGAAAGACTGATGGGATGGAGCAAAAGCAAAAACAATACCCAGTTGTGGATGTGACTGGTGATAGAAGCAAGGTCTGATGCTGTAAAGAGCAATATTGCATGGGAACCTGGAATGTTAGGTACATGAATCAAGGCAAATTGGAAATGGTCAAACAAGAGATGGCAAGAGTGAACGTCAACATTCTAGGAATCGGCAAACTAAAATGGACTGGAATGGGTGAATTTAACTCAGATGACAATTATATCTATTATTGTGGACAGGAATCCCTAAGAAGAAATGGAGTAGCCATCACTTTCAACAAGAGTCCAAAATGCGTACTTGGATGCAATCTCAAAAACGACAGAATGATCTCTGTTCATCTCCAAGGCAAACCATTCAATATCATAGTAACCCAAGTCTATGCCCCAACCAGTAACACTGAAGAAGCTGAAGTCGAATGGTTCCATAAAGACCTACAAGACCTTTTAGAACTAACACCCAAAGATGTTCTTTTCTTTATAGGGGACTGGAATGCAAAAGTAGGAAGTCAAGAAACACTGGGGGTAACAGGCAAATTTGGCCTTGGAATATGGAATGAAGCATGGCAAAGGCTAATAGAGTTTTGTCAAGAAAATGCACTGGTCATAGCAAACACCCTCTTTCAACAACACAAGGTAAGACTCTACGCATGGACATGACCAGACGGAAAACATCAAAATCAGATTGATTATATTCTTCAGAGCCAAAGATGGAAAAGCTCCATATAGTCAGCAAAAACAAGACCAGGAGCCGATTGTGGCTCAGATCATGAACTCCTTATTGCCAAATTCAGACTTAAATTGAAGAAAATAGGGAAAACCACTAGACCATTCTGGTATGACCTAAATCAAATCCCTTATGATTATACAGTGGAAGTGAGAAATAGATTTAT
This sequence comes from Aepyceros melampus, assembly GCA_006408695.1. NCBI lineage: Eukaryota > Metazoa > Chordata > Mammalia > Artiodactyla > Bovidae > Aepyceros > Aepyceros melampus. The sequence continues at coordinate 67,359 of SJXQ01005349.1, forward strand.
GGGACTAGATCTGATAGAGTGCCTGATGAACTACGGATGGAGGTTCGTGACATTGTACAGGAGACAAGGATTAAGACCATTCCTATGGAAAAAAAATGTATCAGGTAGGTAAAAATATAACATGTGAGGAATGTTATGAAATAGGTTGAGAGGTTAATCCTATTGTTTTCTAAGGGTGAGGAGAGAAGGAGCACAAGGCAGAAGAAACAAGTGTAAAGGCCTTAGCAAGAAGACTTATATGGAATTTGGAAGGAGATGGATTCAGACATGTAATTTAATTTTATAGGGCTTGTAAAGATTCTGGCTTAAGGAAACTATTGAAAAGAGGAATTCCATGATTTGATTTGCCATAGAAAATGATAATTCTGGGATTAGGTTTAGGTCATACCTGAATTGCCTACTGGTTTTCCTTACTTTTTTACAATTAAATTTTAATTGTGCAATAAAAAGCCCATGATTTGAGCCACAGTCAGCTCATTTTGTTGTTGTAGACTGTACAGAGTTTCTCCATCTTTGTTTTGCAAATAATGTAATCAACCTGTTTTAAGCATTGACCATATGGTGATGTCTATGTGTAGAGACGTCTCTTGTATTGTTGGAAAATGGTGTTTTCTATGACCAGAGTGTTCTCTTCACAAAACTGTTAGTCTTTGTCCTGCTTCATTTCATATTCCAAGGCCAAACTTGCTGTTACTCCAAGTATCTCTTGACTTCCTACTTTTGCATTCCAGTCACCAATAGTGAAAATAAAATCTCTCTCTCTCTTTCTTTCTTTCTTTCTTTTTTATTTTTAATGTTTTTAAATGGTCTAAAAGTTCTTGTAGATGTTCATAGACTGGTCAACTTCAGCTTTTTCAGCATTAGTGGTTGGCAGATAGAATTGGATTACTGTGAATTTGAATAAATATTCAAATGCATTGGAGATGAACTGAAATTATCCTTATCATTTTGAGATTCCACTCATGTACTTCATGGGAAATAGATGGGCAAACAATGGAAACAGTGTCAGACTTTATTTTTCTGGGCTCCAAAATCACTGCAGATGGTGACTGCAGTCATGACATTAAAAGACGCTTACTCTTTGGAAGAAAAGTTATGACCAACCTTGATAGCATATTCAAAAGCAGAGATATTACTTTGCTGACTAAGGTCTGTCTAGTCAAGGCTATGGTTTTTCCAGTAGTCATGTATGGACATGAGAGTTGGACTGTAAAGAAGGCTGAGTGCCAAAGAATTGATGCTTTTGAACTGTGGTGTTGGAGAAGACTCTTGAGAGTCCCTTGGACTGCAAGGAGATCCAACCAGTCCATTCTGAAGGAGATTGGCCCTGGGATTTCTTTGGAAGGAATGATGTTGAAGCTGAAGCTCTGGTACTTTGGCCACCTCATGTGAAGAGTTGACTTATTGGAAAAGACTCTGATGCTGGGAGAGATTGGGGGCAGGAGGAGAGGGGACGACCGAGGATGAGATGGCTAAATGGCATCACTGACTCGATGGTCGTGAGTCTGAGTGAACTCCAGGAGTTGGTGATGGACAAGGAAGCCTGGCGTGCTGCGATTCATAGGGTTGCAAAGATTTGGACACGACTGAGCCACTGAACTGAACTGAACTACATTTCAGATTCTTTGGATGAGTGTGAGAGTTATTCCATTTTTTTCTAAGGTATTCCTGCCCACAGTAATAGATATAATGGTCATCTGAATTAAATTCCCCCATTGCTTTCCAATATAGTTCACTGATTATTAAGATGTCAGTATTTAGTCTCCTATTTGAACACATACAATTTGTGTTGATTCATGGACTTAAACTTCCTTGATCCTATGTAATATTGTTCTTTACTTCACTGAACTTGACTTTCAACACCAGACCCATCCACAAATGAGCATCGTTTCTGCTTTGGCCTAGCTGCTTCATTCTTTCAGGAGATGTTAGTGATTGCCCTCTACTCTCCCCAGTAGCACATTGGACACTTTCAGACTGGGAGATGATCTCCCAGTGTCATATACTTTTGCCTTTTCATACTTGTTCTTGTGGCAACACTTTAGTGGTTGAGCATTTCCTCCTCCAGTCGGCCAAAGTTTGCCAACATTCTTCACTATGAGCCATCTGTCTTCCATGACCCTGCACATCATGGCTCATAGCTTGATTGAATTATGCAAGCCTCTTTGCCATGATAAGGCTTTGATCCATGAAGAGGATTCTGATACTATGCTGAGTTTAAATGGAAGGCAAGCCAAGTTCAAAGTGGGAGGGTGAGAAGGTCCAACTTCATTAATTCAGATTAGCAATGAAGGTGATTTAAACCAGAGTACTGCTTACTGTGTGTGATCATGGTTTCAAATAATATATCAGTTCAGATCAGTTCAGTCACTCAGTCATGTCCAACTATTTGCGACTCCGTGTACTACAGCACGCCAGGCCTCCCTGTCCATCACCAACTCCCTGAGTTTACTCAAAATCATGTGCTCTGGTCAGTGATGCCATCCAGCCATCTCATCTTCTATCATCCACTTTTCCTCCTATGTTCAATCTTTCCCAGCATCAGGCTTTTTTCCAATGAGTCATTTTTTTCATATCAGGTGACCAAAGTATTGGAGTTTCAACTTTAGTATCAGTCCTTCAAATGAATATTCAGGACTGAGTTCTTTTAGGATGGACTGGTTGGATCTCCTTGTTGACCAAGGGACTCTCAAGAGAATTCTCCAACACTGCAGCTCAAAAGCATAAATTCTTTGGTGTTCAGCTTTCTTTATAGTTCAACATTCACATTCATACATGACTACTAGGAAAACTATAGCTTTGACTAGATGGACCTTTGTTGTCAAAGCAATGTATCTGCCTTTTAATATGCTGTCTAGTTTGGTCATAAATTTTCTTCCAATGAGAAAGTGTCTTATTTCATGGTGGCAGTAATTATCTGCAGTGATTTTGGAGCCCCCCAAAATAAAATTTGCCACTGTTTCCACTGTTTCTTCAATTTTTTGCCACGAAGTGATGGGACCAGATGCTATGATCTTAGTTTTCTGAATGTTGAGCTTTAAGCCAACCTTTTAACTCTCCTCTTTCACTTTCATCAAGAGGCTCTTTATTTCTTTGCTTTCTGCCATAAGGATGGTGTCATCTGCATATCTGAGGTAACTGACGTTTCTTCCCACAATCTTGATTCCAGCTTGTGCTTCATCCAGTCCAGCATTTTCATGATGTACTCTGCATAGAAGTTAAATAAGCAGGGTGACAATATACAGTCTTGATGTACTCCTTTCCCTATTTGGAACCAGTCTGTTGCATATCTAGTTCTAACTGTTGCTTCTTAACCTGCATACAGATTTCTCAGGAGGCAGGTCAGGTAGTGTGGTGCTCCCATTTCTTTAAGAATTTTCCACAGTTTGCTGTGATACACACAGTCAAAGGCTTCAGCATAGTCAATAAAGCAAAAGTAGATGTGTTTTTTTTTTTTTTTCTGGAACACTCTTGCTTTCTTGATGATCCAGCGATATTGACAATTTGATCTCTGGTTCCTTTGCCTTTTCTCAATCCAGCTTGATCATCTGGAAGTTCACAGTTCACATACTGTTGAAGCCTGGCTTGGAGCATTACTTTGCAATTCCAAAGTAATTGGCATTACTTTGCTATCATGTGAAATGTGTGCAATTGTGCAGTAGTTTGAACACTTTTTGGCATTGGAATAAAAACTGACATTTTCCAGTTCTGTGGCCACTGCTGAGTTTTCCATATTTGCTGGCATATTGAGTGCAGCACTTTCACAGCATCATCTTTCAGGATTTGAAATAGCTCACCTGGAATTCCATCACCTCCACTAGCTTTGTTCATAGTGATTCTTTCTAAGGCCCACTTGATTTCACATTCCAGGATGTCTGGCTCTAGGTGAATAATCACACCATCATGGTTATCTGGGTCATGAAGATCATTTTTGAATAGTTCTTCTGTGTATTCTTGCCACTTCTTCTTCCCAAATAATATGTATTATTCTTCTATATACACAAATATTTATATATATTATTATTCTCAAATTATATATGGGAGTGAATAATTATGCTATCATTGCAGCAGAATAGGGTACAGGGGACTGGTCATATCTCACCAGGTGAGTCTCTAGGACAGGCTGCCAAATGAGGATTCTTGGCTTTATGCAGGAAATAACTCAAGAAAAATCCATAGGAAAGTGAAAACAGATTTATTTGGAGAGGTTCACATCCCATAGGCAGAATATTGTCTGTCTCAAAAGGCAAGAGTGTCTCTGGGAGACATATACTCCATAAGTCAGAGTGTTAGCTGTCTCATAGGACAAGAGGCCTTGTATCAAGGTTGTATATTGTCTCCCAGCTTATTAACTTGTAGGCAGAGTACATCATGCGAAATGCCAAGGTGGATGAAGCACAAGCTGAAATCAAGATTGCCAGGAGATATATCAACAACCTCAGATATGCAGATGACACCACCCTTATGGAAGAAAGCAAAGAGGAACTAAAGAGCCTCCTGATGAAAGTGAAAGAGAGAGTGAAAAAGTTGGCTTAAAATTCAACATTTATAAAACTAAGATCATGGGATCTGGTCCCATCACTTCATGGCAAACAGGTGGGGAAACAATGGAAACATTGAGAGACTTTTTTTTTTTTTTTTTTTTTGAGGCGGGCGGGGGGGTCTCCAGAATCAATTCAGACGGTGACTGTAGCCCATAAATTAAAATATGCCTACTCCTTGGAGGAAAATTTATGACCAACCTAGACAGCATATTAAAACACAGATACATCACTTTTCCAACAAAGATCTATTTAGTCAAAGCTATGGTCTTTCCAGTAGCCAAGTATGGATATGAGAGTTGGACTATAAAAAAAGCTGAGCACTGAAGAATTGATGCTTTTGAACCGTGGTGTTGGAGAAGCCTCTTGAGAGTCTTCTGGACTACAAGAAGATCCAACCAGTCAATCCTAAAGGAAAGCATTCCTGAATATCGATTGGAATATTCTTTGAAAGTCTGGCATGCTGCAGTCCAAGTCAGGCAAGACTCAGTAACTGAACGGAACTGATGCCATTACACTGGAAGTGAATTGCTAAGAGATGGAATGTTGTATGGCAATACTTTATACTTTATTTTTTATTTGTTTAGTTTTAGCCAGTCTGAAAATATTTGTCTTTCAATTAATGTTCTTCCTACATATATGTTAAATGTAGTTATTGATGTATTTCATTTTATTGATATATTTGATATAGATGTACCATTTTATTTTCTTTTTTTTTTAATGTTTCCTCTAACTTTTTGCTCCTATATTTACACTTTTGCCTCATTTTGGAATAGTTGAGGCATTTTATTATTTCATTTTATTTTATTACAACTTTTTGTATTTTTTCCATTGTTTCCTGCAGACCCACATAAGGACAACTAATTTTTTTCAGTTTACTTAGAATTTAGCACTTAATGTAGAAAATTTTAATTTACTGCCATATGTACACCTTCAATTTTCTTTGTAATATTATATATATATAAACATCTGCACACATTAAAAGCTGCATTAGTATAGATTTTGTTTACAATCAACAAATATAATTGAAAATGTTTAAAATAGAGTCATCTGTTTTATACACTTAGAGTGTTACTATCTTCACTGATCACTTTTCATTCTGATATATCTTAATGCTTCCTTTCTATCATTTAACTCTTGTCTGAGCAATTTTCTTTAGTAATTTTTACAGCATGTCTACTGGCAATAAAAATTTTAGTTTCCCTTCACCTGATAATTTCTTTATTTCAGGTTCTCTCCTAAAATTATTTTCACTGGATCTGTAATTTTACATTACTGATTCTCTTATTTCTGTACATTAACAATCATTTCTACTTCTTTGTGAACTATACATAGTCACATTGTTTCCCTACAAATAAAGCTTTTTATTGTAAAGTAATTAGCCTCCAATTAAAATAAATAAATTTAAATTTAAAAAACCTTTGTTTTCTCTGATTATATTCTAGATAGTTTTAACCTATTTAAACTTTTTGATTGTGATGTGACAAGGAATGGGCTTCTTTGTGTTTATATTGTTTAAAATTTTCTGGACTCTTTGAATCTGTTGATGTATATTTTCACCAAACTTAGGAATTTTCTACTATTATTCCTTCAATTATTATTGAAGCCTTTCCCCTCTTTTGTAATTTATCTGGTTAGCATCAAGCTGCAAATTTCAACTCAAATTCTTTAAACTGTAATTAAAATGTCCATTTAGTTTTCAAAGAATTTGTGGTTCCATTTGGTTCTTTCCCTTACATGTACTGCCAACGATTCTGAGACCCAAGTGATTGCTTAATTCAATTCTTAGTCTCCAGCATGTTAGTTGAGATCAGATTCATACATGCATGGTTTTGGAATGACTTCTAAGAATCCATGAGAAGTATCACTGGGTTTGTATTCTGAATGTTACTCCTTTGTGTGGTTTCCTGTAGCTCCTCTTGTTTCTCAAGCCAGAAAGCTGAGGCTTTAATTATTCCATTTTGTTACATACTTCTGTAATGCTCCCTTCATTCACGATCAAGTGATGGAATAGAGAAAAAACAAAAATTAATTGATGTGTCCTATCCACCTGTATCAGAATACCACTTGTGGGAGGAAAATATACTATGGCTGAGGGTCTCAATCCTATACACTTCATTTGTGTCTAAATTTCTGCCAACATTGCCTTGAAAGACCAAGGAAAAGAAAAACATGGTGCTAATTATATGTCTAAACTGTCTCCATATCCTACTATTCAACAGAACTGGCCAGCCTCTCCTGGAGCTTCATCTGTGCATGATCATATCCACATCAGGATTTCGGATTATTTTGCATTCTAGCTAGGGAATGATAGCAGGCAAAAATGATAAACTTACTGTTGGTTCTGTAGCATTTAGAATTTTCATCTTTTTCTCCAGCCTTCCTTCTATTATTTATTTTTTAGAGTCCTCAGATAATTGATTCATGCATTCTGTCCATATTTTATATTTAATTTCAGTGGAAGAACAAGGAGTTTTGTGCTTATTTTATTCAACCCTGAACTGGACCAGCATTACTAATTTAGATCTCCAGTTTTGCCTTTTAATAGCAATTCTTATGTTCTATCTGATACATTATGTCAAAGTCCACATGCATTGTATTGGTCATATTTTTCCTCTAATTAATATCAGTGCACACAAGTATTTCTACATTTGCCTGTGGGATTCTTAGTCATTCCATAGCTCTCTGATAAACTCTTAGACAGGATCGTTATCTCCTGATGAGTTTCTGTTAAATTCTGTGTACACAGATGTCTCTTTCTGAGTCACTTGGTGAGTCATAAACTTTGTCATTTTCCTGTGTGTCAGTTATCAGGCTTGGAGAATTGTCTAATTAATAATCTACTACTACATGTTACTACTACCCAACCAGTAACACTGAAGAAGCAGAAGTTGAAGAGTTCTGTGAAGACCTACAAGACCTTTTAGAGCTAACACCCAAAAAAGATGTCATTTTCAATATAGGGGAATGGAATTCAAAAGTAGGAAGTCAAGACACACCTGGAGTAACAGGCAAATTAGGCCTTGAAATGCAGAATGAGCAGCACAAAGACTAATAAACTTTTGCCAAGAAAATGCACTGGTCATAGCAAACACCTTCTTCCAAAACACAAGAGAAGACTCTACACATGGACATCACCAGATGGTCAACACTGAAATCAGATTGATTATATTCTTTGCAGCCAAAGATGGAGAAGCTCTACACAGTCAGCAAAAAACAAGACCAGGAGCCGACTGTGCCTCAGATCATGAACTCCTTATTGCCAAATTCAGACGTAAAATGAAGAAAGTAGGGAAAACCGCTAGATCATTCAGGTATGACCTAAATCAAATCCTTTATGAGTATACAGTGCAACTGAGAAATAGATTTAAGGGCCTAGATCTGATAGATTCAGTGCCTGATAAACTATCGAATGAGGTTCGTGACATTGTACAGGAGACAGGGATCAAGACCATCCCCATGGCAAAGAAATACAAAAAAGCAAAATGGCTGTCTGCGGAGGCCTTACAAATAGCTGTGAAAAGAAGAGAAGTGAAAAGCAAAGGAGAAAAGGAAGGATAGGCAGAATTCCAAAGAACAGCAAGAAGAGATAAGAAAGCCTTCTTCAGTGATCAATGCAAAGAAATAGAGGAACAGAAGAGAATGGGAAAGACTAGATATATCTTCAAGAAAATCAGAGATCCCAAAGGAACATTTCATGCAAAGAAGGGCTTGATAAAGGAGAGAAATGGTATGGACCTAATAGAAGCAGAAGATATTAAGAAGAGGTGGCAAGAATACACAGAAGAATTGTAGAGAAAAGATCTTCATGACCTGGATAATCACGATGGTGTGATCACTCATCTAGAGCCAGACATCCTGGAATGTGAAGTCAAGTGGGCCTTAAAAGCATCACTACAAACAAAGCTAGTGGAGCTGATGAAATTCCAGTGGAGTTATTTCAAATCTTGAAAGATGATGCTGTGAAAGTGCTGCACTCAATATGCCAGCAAATGTGGAAAACTCAGCAGTGGCCACAGGACTGAAAAAGGTCCATTTTCATTCCAATCTCAAAGAAAGGCATGCCAAAGAATGCTCAAAGTACCACACAATTGCACTCATCTCACATGCTAGTAAAGTAATGTTCAAAATTTTCCAAGCCAGACTTCAGCAATATGTGAACCATGAATTTCCTGATATTCAAGCTGGTTTAGAAAAAGCAGAGGAACCAGAGATCAAATTGCCAGTATCCGTTGGATCATGGAAAAAAGCAAGAGAGATCCAGAAAAACATCTATTTCTGCTTTATTGACTATGCCAAAGCCTTTGACTGTGTGGATCACAATAAACTGTGGAAAATTCTGAAAAAGATGGGAATACCAGACCACCTGACCTGCCTCTTGAGAAATCTGTATGCAGGTCAGGAAACAACAGTTAGAATTGGACATGGAACAACAGACTGGTTCCAAATAGGAAAAGGAGTCCGTCAAGGTTCTATATTGTCACCCTGCTTATTTAACTTATATGCAGAGTACGTCATGAGAAACACTGGACTGGAAGAAACAAAAACTGGAATCAAGATTGGCAGGAGGGGAAAAAAAAAAAAAAGTTTGCCAGGAGAAAAAACAGTAATTGCAGATATGCAGATGGCACCACCCTTATGGCAGAATGTGAAGAGGAACTAAAAGGCCTCTTGATGAAAGTGAAAGTGGAAAGTGATGAAGTTGGCTTAAAGCTCAACATTCAGAAAATGAAGATCATGGCATCTGGGCCCATCTTTTGATGGGAAATAGACAGGAAACCGTGGAAACAGTGTCAGACTTTATTTATTTGTTTGTTTGTTTTTGGCTCCAAAATCACTGCAGATGGTAACTATAGCCATGAAATTAAAATAAGCTTACCCCTTGGAAGAAAAGTTATGACCAACCTAGGTAGCATATTCAAAAGCAGAGACATTACTTTGCCGACTAAGGTCCATCTAGTCAAGGCTATGGTTTTTCCTGTAGTCATGTATGGATGTGAGAGTTGAACTGTGAAGAAGGCTGAATGCAGAAGAATTGATGCTTTTGAAGTGTAGTGTTGGAGAAGACTCTTGAGAGTCCCTTGACTGCAAGAAGATCCAACCAGTCCATTCTGAAGGAGATCAGCCCTGGGATTTCTTTGGAAGGAATGATGTTAAAGCTGAAACTCCAGTACTTTGGCCACCTCATGCAAAGAGTTGACTCATTGGAAAAGATTCTGATGCTGGGTGGGATTAGGGGCAGGGGGAGCAGGGGACGACCAGGGATGAGATGGCTGAATGGCATCACGGACTCAACGGACGTGAGTCTGAGTGAACTCAGGGAGTTGATGACAGACAGGGAGGCCTGACATGCTGTGATTCATGAGGTCACAAAGAGTCGGACATGAATGAGTGACTGAACTGAACTACATGTTATGTTGCTCCTAATATGGCAGAGTAGAAGGATGTGTGCTCATCTTTTCTTGCAATAACACCAAAGTCACAACTAGCTGCAAAACAACAATGACAGGAGAATGCTGGATCCCACCAAAAAATGATACCCCACATCCAAGGGCAAAGAAGTCCCAACAAAATGGAAGGAGAGGCAATATTACCTTTAGAATCAAACCTCATATCCATCAAAGACACTTGAAGGACACAAACAAAACCCTTGTTCACATCAGCACACTGGCAAAGGAGCAGTGACCCCACAAGAAACTGAGTCAGACCAGCCGGTGAATGTCTGTGTGTCTCCTGCAGATGCCTGTGTCAGCAATTGTCTGCTATTGGGACAGGAGCTCTGGCTGCAGCAGATCTAGGAGGTTAAGCATGTAGCATAAGCCCTTTTGGAGGAGGTCACCATTAGCCCCACCACAGAGCCACCAAGTAAACAATTCACAAACTGGCGAACACTTATACCAAAGAAGTTTTCACAATGTTGCAAAAGTTCTGGGGCACACACAGATTTCCCAATCTGGGAATCTGGCAAAGGGATTGAGAACCTCTAGGCAATTCGACTTTGGAGGCCAGTGATATTTGATTACAGAACTTCCACAGGACTGGGGAAATAGATTCTTGGAATACACAAGCAAAACCTCGTGTGCCCCAGGACCCAGGAGAAAAGATAATGGCCCCACAAGAGACTGAGCCAGACTTGCTTATGAGTGTCAAGAAGACTTCAGCAGAGGTGTGAGTCAGCAGTCCGGAGCACTGAACACAACAGTCCTGGGAGTCGCTGGCATAAGTTATTTTGAAGGAGGTCAGCATTACTGTCATTACCCCCTAACACAGTTTGCCCTCAGATCAAACTATAGAGAGAGAACAGAGGACAGTCCATCAGCCGCTCAGCATTAAAGATTTACTGAACACTGCCAAACCAGAGCAAGACCTATTTTCCCTGCAACAAGTCCCTCCCATTAGAAAACTTCACAAGCCTCTTACCCTCCATCCATGGGATTTTCCAGGCTAGAATACTGGACTGGGTTGCCATATCTTTCTCCCGGAGATCTTCCTGACCCAGGGATTGAACCCAAATCTCCTGCATTGTAGGCAGACACTTAACCATCTGAGCCATTGGGGAAGATCATCAGAGGGCAGAGAGAATGAAAGCCAGCCACAGGAAGCTAACCAAACTGATCACATGGATCACAGCCCCGTGTAACTCAAATAAACTATGAGCCATGCTGTGTGAGGCCACCCAAGACAGACAGGTCATGGTGGAGAGTTACGACAAAATGTGGTCCACTGGAGAAGGGAATGACAAACTCTTCAGTATTCTTGTTTTGAGAAGCACATGAACAGTATTAAAAGACATGCCCCTGAAAGATGAACTCCCAGGATAGGTAGGTGCCCAACATAATACTGGAGAAGAGTGGAGAAATAGATACAGAAGAAATGAAAAGCCTGAGCTAAAGTGAAAATAGCACTCAGAGGTGGATGAATCTGGTGGTGAAAGTAAAGTCCAGTGCTACAAAGAACAATACTGTATATGTACCTGCAATATTAGGTTTATGCAGCAAAGTAAATTAGAAGTGGTCAAACAGGAGATGGCAAGAGTGAACATTGACATTTTAGGAATCGGTGAACTAAAATGGAATGCAATGGGCACATTTAAACCAGGTGGAAAATTTATCTACTGTGGTGGGCAAAAACCCTTATAAGAAATGGGGAACGCTTCATAGTCAACAAAGAGTCCAAAATACAGTATTTTGGTGCAATCTCAAACACTAGAGAATAATCTCCATTTGTTTCCAAAGCAAAATATTTAATATTACAGTAATTGATGTCTATGCTCCAACCACTAATGCTGAAGAATCTGAAGTTGAACCCACATGTAAACTGATATTTTCCAGTCTTTTAACCACTGGTGAGTTTTCAAAATTTGTTAGCATATTGAATGGAGACTTACATGACCTTCAAAGTCACTCACACACACACACACACACACACACACACACACATGTCATTTTCATCATAGGGGATTGCAATGCAAAAGAAGGAATTTAAGAGATAACTAGGAAACAGATACACTTGGCCTCAGAGCATAGAACAGAGTTTTGCAGAGAACGCACTGGTCATAGCAAACACTCTCTTCCAACAAAACCAGAGACTACACGTAGAAATTACAAGATCATCAATACCAAAATGAGACTGATTATATTCCTTGAAGGTGAAGATAGAGAAGTCTAGACAAGCAACAAAAATAAAACCAAAAACTGACTGTGGCTCACATTATGAATTCTTTATTCCAAAATTCAGACTTAAGTTGAAGAAAGTAGGGAAAACCACTAGACCATTTATGTATCACCTAAATCAAATCACTTATGATTTTACAGTGGAAGTGACAAATAGATTCAAGGGATTAGATCAGATAGAGTGCCTGAAGATCTATGGATGAAGGTTTGTAACATTGTACAGGAGGTGGTAATCAAAGCCATCCCTAAGAAAAAGAAATGCTATGCCATGCTATGCTAAGTCACTTCAGTCGTGTCCGACTCTGTGTGACCCCATAGACGGCAGCCCACCAGGCTCCCACGTCCCTGGGATTCTCCAGGCAAGAACACTGGAGTGGGTAGAAAAAGAAACGCAAAAAGGCAAAATAAGTGGCAGCGGAGGCCTTACAAATAGCTGAGAAAAGAAGAGAAGAGGAAGGCAAAGGAGAAAAGGAAAGTATACCCATCCAAAGGCAGAGTTCCAAAGAGTAACAAAGAGAGATAAGAAAGCCTTCCAAAGTGATCAATGAAAACAAATAGAAGAAAATGACAGAAATGGAAAGACTAGAGATCTCTGAAGAGAATTAGAGATACCAAAGGAATATTTCATGCAAAGATGGGCACAATAAAGTACAAAAATATCATGACCTAAGAGAAGCAGAATATATTAAGAAGAGATGGCAAGAATACATAAAGAACTATACAAAAGAGATCTTAATGACCCAGATAACTATGATGATATGCTCACTCACCTAGAACCAGACACCCTAGAATGTGAAGTCAAGTGGGTCTTAGGAAGCATCATTATGAACAAACCTAGTGGAGGTGATGGAATTCCAGCTGAGCTGTTTCAAATCCTAAAGGTTGATGCTGTGAAAGTGCTGTACTCAATATGGCAGCAAAATTTGGAAAACTCAGCAGTGGCTACAGGACTGGAAAAGGTCCATTTTTGTTTCAATCCCAAAGAAAGGCAATGCCAAAGAATGTAAAACTACTGCACAATTGCACTCATTTCACACACTAGCACAGTAATGCTCAAAATTCTCCAAGCTAGACTTCAACAGTGCTTGAACCGACAATTTCCAGATGTTCAAGCTATATTTAGAAAGGGCAGTGGAACCAGTCAAATTATCAAAATCCACTGGATGATAGAAAAAGTAAAGAATCTCAGAGGAATATCTACTTCTGCTTCATTGACTACACTAAAGGCTTTGGAAGTGTGGATCAGAACAAACTCTGGAAAATTCTGAAAGAGATGGGAATACCAGACCACATTACCTGCCTTGTGAGAATGCTATATGCAGGTCAGCAAGCAGTATTTAGAACTGGACATGGAACAGCAGACAGACTTCAAATTGGGAAAGGAATATGTAAATGCTGTATATTGTCACTCTGCTTATTTAACTTATATGCAGAGATCAGTTCACTTCAGTTCAGTACAGTCACTCAGTCGTGTCCGACACTTGAGACCCCATGAATTCAGCAGGCCAGGCCTCCTTGTCCGTTACCAACTCCCAGAGTTCACCCAAACTCATGTGCATTGAGTCGGTGATGCCATTCAGCCATCTCATGCTCTGTCGTCCCCTTCTCCTCCTGCCCCAATCCCTCCCAGCATCAGAGTCTTTTCCAATGAATCAACTCTTCGCATGAGGTGGCCAAAGTATTGGAGTTTCAGCCTCAGCATCAGACCTCCCAGTGGACACCCAGGACTAGTCTCCTTTAGGATGGACTGATTGGATCTCCTTGCAGTCCAAGGGACTGGAAAGAGTCTTCTCCAGCACCACAGTTCAAAAACATCAATTCTTCAGCACTCAGCTTTTTTCACAGCTCAACTCTCACAGCCATACATGACCACTGGAAAAACCATAGCTTTGAGTAGATGGACTTTTGTTGGCAAAGTAATGTCTCTCCTTTTGAATATGCTGTCTAGGTTGGTCATAAGTTTCCTTCCAAGGAGTAAGGGTCTTTAAATTTCATAGCTCCAATCACCATCTTCAGTGATTTTGGAGCTCAAAAAAACACAAAGTCTGACACTGTTTCCACTGTTTCCCCATCTATTTCTCATGAAGTCATGGGACCAGATGCCATGATGTTAGTGTTCTGAAAGTTGAGCTTTAAGCCAACTTTTTCACTCTCCTCTTCCACTTTCATCAAGAGGCTTTTTAGTTCCTCTTCACTTTCTGCCATAAGAGTGGTGTCATCTGCATATCTGAGGTTATTGATAATTCAGGTATTCTTGATTTCAGCTTGTGCTTCTTCCAGCTCAGCAGAGTACATCATGTGAAATGTTGGGTGGGATGAAGCACAAGCTGGAATCAAGATTGCCAGGAGATATAGCAATAACCTCAGATATGCAGATGACACCACCCTTATGGCAGAAATTGACAATAAACCACAGAACCTCTGAACAAGGTGAAGCAGCGTGAAATAGCTGGCTTAAAAGTCAACATGAAAAAAAAAAAAAAAAAGTCAACATGGTACTATCCAGAGGGATGATCTGGGAGGGAGGAGGGAGCCGTGTTGAGGATGGGGAACACGTGTATACCTGTGGCAGATTCATGTTGATGTATGGCAAAACCAATACAATATTGTAAAGTAATTAACCTCCAATTAAAATAAATAAATTTGTATTAAGAAAAAAAAAAAGAAAAAAAAGTCAACATTCAGAAAACGAATATCTTGGCATTTGGTCCCATCAGTCAGTCAGTTCAGTTCAATTGCTCAGACGTGTCCAACTCTTTGCGACCCCATGAATTGCAGCATACCAGGCCTCCCTGTCCATCACTAACTCCCAGAGATCACTCAAACTCACGTCCATCGAGTTGGTGATGCCATCCAGCCATCTCATCCTCTGTTGTCCCCTTCTCCTCCTGCACCCAATCCCTCCCAGCATCGGAGTCTTTTCCAATGGGTCAACCCTTCACATGAAGTGGCCAAAGTACTGGAGTTTCAGCTTTAGCATCATTCCTTCCAAAGAACACGCAGGACTGATTTCATTTAGAATGGACTGATTCAATCTCCTTGCAGTCCAAGGGACTCTCAAGAGTCTTTTCAAACACCACAGTTCAAAAGCATCAGTTCTTTAGCGTCCAACTCTCACATCCATACATGACTACTGGAAAAACCATAGCCTTGACTAGATGGACCTTTTTTGGCAAAGTAATGTCTCTGCTTTTTAATATGCTCTCTAGGTTGGTCATAGCTTTCCTTCCAAGGAGTAAGTGTCTTTTAATTTAAATAAGTAAGCATCTTTAAATTAAATTTTAACTTAATTTTTAAAAGGCAGAGGAACCAGAGATAAAATTGTCAACATCCCCTGAATCACTGAAAAAGAAAGAGGTTCCAGGAAAAAATATATATATATATTTTTGCTTTATTGACTATGCCAAAGCCTTTGACTCTTTCTAGTCCCATCACTTCATGGCAAATAGATGATGAAGCAATGGAAACAGTGACAGACTTTATTTTCTTGGTCCAAAATCACTGCATTTGGTACCTGCAGCCTTGAATTTAAAAGATGCTTATCCTTGGAAGAAAAGCTGCAATAAACCTAGATAGTATGTTAAAAATGTAGAGACATTACTTTGCCAGGAAACATCCATGAAGTCAAATATATGATTTTTCCAGTAATTATGTATGAATGTGAGAGTTGGACTCTAAAGAAAGCTGAGTGACAAAAAATTAATGTTTTTGATCTGTGGTGTTGGAGAAGACTCTTGAGAGCTCCTTGCATTTCAAGTATCCAACTAGTCCATCTAAAGGAAATCAGTCCTGAATATTCATTGGAAGGACTGATGCTGAAACTGAAACTCCAATACTTTGGCAACCTGATGCGAAGAACTGACTCATTGGAAAAGACCCTGATACTGCTAAAGATTGACGGCAGGGTAAAGGGATGACAGAGGATGAGATGGTTGCATGACATCACTGACTCAAGGGACATGAGTTTGAGTAAACTCTGGTAGTTGGTGATGGACAGGGAGGTACAGCGTGCTACAGTCCACGGGGTAGGAAAGAATCGGGCATGACTGAGTGACTTAACTGAACTGAACTGATGCAAATAGCCAACATATTAGAAAAGACCCTGATGCTGAGAAATATTGAAGGCAAGAGGAGAAGGGGAAGACAGAGGACAAGATGTTGGATGGCATCACTGACTCAATGGACATGAGTCTGAGTAAGCTACAGGAGATGGCGAAGGGCAGGGAAGTCAGTATGATTTAGTCCATGGAGTCAAAAAGAGTTGGAAACAAGACTTAGTGATTGAACAACAGCAAGAACTATTTTAATCATTTCCCAATCAATAGTCTGTATGGTCAATCCTATAACATGTATACTCAAAGTGTACTGTTGATATGATTCTTCTGACTTTAGAGATGGAATTAAGTTCAGTTCAGTCACTCAGTCATGTCCGACATTTTGCAACCCCATGGACTGCAGCACACTAGGCTTCCCTGTCCCTCTCCCGGAGTTTACTCAAACTCATGTCCATTGAGTTGATGCTGCCATCCAACCATCTCATCCTCTGTCATCCTCTTCTCTTCCTCCTTCAATCTTTCCCAGCATCAGAGTCTTTTCCAATGAGTCAGTTCTTTGCATCAGGTTGCCAAATTATTGGAGTTTCAGCTTCAGCATCAATCCTTCCAATGAATATTCAGGACTGATTTTCTTTAGGAAAGACTAGTTGGATCTCCTTGCAGTCCAAGGGGCTCTCAAGAGTCTTCTCCAATACCACAGTTCAAAAGCATCTATCCTTTGGTGCTCAGCCTTCTTTATGGTCCAACTGTCACATCCATACATGACTACTGGAAAAAACCATAGCTTTGACTAAACAAACTTTTGTAATGTCTCTGATTTTTAATATGCTGTCGAGTTTTGTCATAGCTTTTCTTCCAAGGAGCAAGTGTCTTTTAATTTCATGGCTGCAGTCACCATCTAGAGTGATTTTGTGTAATGAGACATAACCAGGTTGACAGAGCTATGAATGGTAGAGCCAGGCAGCATGATGACTCTAACTCCACTGTTTTCTGTTACTGATTAGGTGTTCTTCAATATCTCATGTTTCTTTGTCTGAGATTATTATTCATCTTTGTATATCTGCTCTGTTTTGCCAAATACGTTACTTGATCTTATTTTTCATCATTGCTGCTACTGCTGCTAAGTCGCTTCAGTCGTGTTCAACTCTGTGCGACCCCATAGACGACAGCCCACCAGGCTCCCCTGTCCCTGGGATTTTTCAGGCAAGAACACTGGAGTGGGTTGCCATTTCCTTCTCCAATGCAGGAAAGTGAAAAGTGAAAGTGAACTTGCTCAGTCGTGTCTGACTATTAGTGATCCCATGGACTGCAGCCTACCAGGCTCCTCCGTCTATGGGATTTTCCAGGCAAGAGTACTGGAGGGGGGTGCCATTGCCTTCTCCAATTTTTCATCATTAGTGACCTATTGCTGCTGCTGCTAAGTCGCTTCAGTCGTGTCCTACTCTGTGTGACCCCAGAGACAGCAGCCCACCAGGCTCCCCCATCCCTGGGATTCTCCAGGCAAGAACAAATGAGTGGGTTGTCATTTCCTCTCCAATGCAGGAAAGTGAAAAGTGAAAGTGAACTCGCTCAGTTGTGTCTGACTCTTCACGAATCCATGGACTGCAGCCTACCAGGCTCCTCCATTCATGGGATTTTCCAGGCAAGAGTACTGGAGTGGGGTGTCATTGCCTTCTCCAAGTGATCTATTAAATATCATGAATTATTATTATTATTTTTTCAATTTGTAGACTGGTTTTTAGTTCTGGGACATATTCTAAAAATCCTTCAGTAACAACTCCTTGATGATTGTCAGTTTTATTATTAATGTCACTATCACTCTCTATTTTGTACTCTTTCAGTATTGGGGAGTGCAACATTGCAGAGACTGGGAATTGTTTGTCTCTGAGCTGAGATACATAGGAAGAACCCCTTGTTAACAGCCCTTTTTGGATGTAAGAGTCTACCTGTTTCACTACTCATGAACTAAATAATTTCATTTATTAGTGTCTGGGTTCCTCTGGATCCCAATTACAGCAGGATTGAGAATTGACTCCCTGGTCCATTCAAGTGTGTTCACTTATACAGATGGACCACTTGAATTTGTCATGAAATTTATAATTTTTTTTTCATTATTTAGTTGGGGGGGAGGGATCTTTCCTTTTGTTGTTTTCCAGTTCTTTTTGTATTCTAAATATAAGATTCATCCCTATAGTTTACCAATATAAAAGAGGCATTCAGAGTATAATCTAAGCTAAACAAGCATGCTCACTACTTTGGCATGTTATTCCAAAGAGGCAGATACAGTATGAGGAGGATTTGGAAATTATGTTCAACCTACGTATTCCCAGAATCCACCATACTCACATTACTTTTAAAATTATACTTTTCTAACCCTTTCACTGCACACAATATATTTTTTAAAAATAATAAAAGTTTATTCTTAGGCTTTCTTTTACCCCTTTTACATTTTGAAATGCAAAATGTATTGCATTTTTTTAAAAAGCTTATGCTGTAAAACATTTGCCCGTTGACTTATGAACTATACATGAATTTGTTCTTCATTGTCAACATTAAAGCTAAAAAAAAACCCACTGTAAACCAAAATTATGTTTTGCAACATTATGAGGCAAATTTAAATGCTACTGCATAATAATTGAGAAGAACACCAATTAATATTCAAGATAGTGAGTTTTTCATGGAAGATTTCATCAAAAATGCAATTACTAGAAATGACAGAGGTATGGAGTTTATACAAAAAAATTGAACTTATATAACTGTAAGCTGCTAGTAACAGTTTATGTATCATTATTGTTTTTGCTTTTGTCTTTGGGTCTGGAGAATAGGGCAGATTTCCAAGAAGGAAAGTTGGATGTTACAGGGAGAACAAAAAGGGACGATTGGATCCCATAGAGATCAGCTAAGTCTGCACTGGTCTCAGTTTTGATGATCAGGTGACACACTAGAGAAACTGGTGCTCAGGAGTTGCAGAAAATGAAAGTCTGGTGGGAGCTGAAGAAGCTATGGTTAGGCCTGGCTGTGTCCCAGGCTAACAGGGTCAGCCAGCAGCAAATCTGCAATGATATATGTGAACTACAACACCACTTGGTCCTTCACTGACCTCTGAGCCTGAAAATAACCTGGCTGCCGCTTCCCTTTTGTCTTCCAGACCCCATACAAAATGTACCTTGTGGCCAATGAGACCTAGAAAAATGGAGCTGAAAACTTGGCTCCAGTTCTGCTCATCTAACTCAATGCAGGTATGTCTAAAATGAGTAAGGAATATATGCTACTCAGTGGAATTTTAACCAGAAGTTATTATAAAAGTCTATATTTGCTTCAAAAAAATCCATGAAATATCAAACCCTGAGGACTAACTATATCAGTCTATTAATGTGAGGTATTGCATTACTTAAAAACTATATTACTTATCAGATTATATTCAGGGAAAGAAAAACATGCTGTTGAATACATTTCTGAACTATTAATATATAAGCATCTAGTATTCTGTGTCCACTTTGATTTTCTGTCAATATCTGGCTTTGTTTTCTTGATAAACCCTTCATATATTTATAGGATAATCTGAGTAAAGACATTAAACACTATAATATTGTTAAACTATTTTTAGTAGAAGTAATCAACTCCAGTACTTTGGCCACCTCATGCAAAGAGTTGACTCATTGGAAAAGACTCTGATGCTAGGAGGGATTGGGGGCAGGAGGAAAAGGGGACAACAGAGGATGAGAGGGCTGGATGACATCATGGACTCGATGGACGTGAGTCTGAGTGAACTCCGGGAGTTGGTGATGGACAGGGAGGCCTGGCCTGCTGCGATTCATGGGGTTGCAAAGAGTGGGACACGACTGAGCGACTGAACTGAACTGAATCATGAACTGTGTAGGTGTATCATAAAGTACATATTTGTCCAAAGAAAAATGACTTTGTTCTATGACAGAAAACAATGGTTCAAACTTTAATCAAAATTACACACATAATGTGGTTTGAGAGTACTTTTCAAAACTCAAGTGCAAGAAAGAGAATCCAAAGCTTATCTTACATTTTTTATACCTATTTAATGCCTATTAAGGATTATGAAAGATAAAGTTAAATTTATTCAGCAATAAAATTCTATGATGCTTTTCAAACTAATATAATGATAATGCATTATTCAGATTTTCAGTATCATTAACACTGAAACAAAATGAGAGTAGAAATTATACATTTTCTTTCTTGAAATATTAAAATGCTAGATAATTCCACAAAGCATAATAGTATTGGAATAGTAAAAAAAAAAAATAAGCCAAAATTAAGATATTGTTATTATAGGTAGTGTGACATTTTGTTAATAATATAAAGCTTTGACCTACATTATAAATTAGTCTAAAAAGCATCAAATATAAGCAAAAATGGACTTCCCTGATAGATCAGTGGTAAAGAATCCACATGCAAATGCAGAAGACACTGATTTGATCCCTGCATCAAGAAGGAAATGGCAACCCACTCCAGTATCCTTGCCCAGGCAAACCGATGGAAAGAGGAGTCTGGCGAGCTACAATTCATGGGGTCACAAAAGAGTTGGGCACAACTGAGACACTAAATACCACCAACAACTAACCTGGTTTGTTTTATGTAGTGAGGAGCATTTGGTCAATCATTGTTTGTCTCTACATTTCTGTGCATTTTGTCCAATCTCATCTTCTTCTAGGTTTGCCAACTAGACCAGGGGTCAGTAAACTAGAAAAACAAAGCCAAACCCTTTTCACAATTATTGGTATGAATTTCAAGCTGTTTTCAGCTTGTAAATGTATTCTTACATTTAACATTTTTAAAGGTTGCAAAAAACAGACAACAAAATAATAATATCATAAAACAAAAAAAGATGCAACAATGTTCATGTGTGGCCTACAGAGTCTAAAATAGTTATCACCTATTCATTCAAGCAAGTTTGTAATTGCCT
>SJXQ01005349.1:88763-148552 GCA_006408695.1 Aepyceros melampus
ATATATATATATATATATATATATATATATATATATATATACACACACACACACACACACACACACACACACATATATATATATATACACTATGATATGCTTAGCCCTTCTGCTGCTGCTGCTGCTAAGTCACTTCAGTCGTGTCCGACTCTGTGTGAACCCATAGATGGCAGCCCACCAGGCTCTGCCATCCCTGGGATTCTCCAGGTAAGAACACTGGAGTGGGTTTCCATTTCCTTCTCTAATGCATGAAAGTGAAAAGTGAAAGTGAAGTCACTCAGTCGGGTCAGACTCTTAGCGACCCCATGGACTGCAGCCTACCAGGCTCCTCCACCCATGGGATTTTCCAGGCAAGAGTACTGGAGTGGGGTGCCATTGCCTTCTCCATACTTAGCCTAATACAATACTTAGCCTAATACATGTTTAATATACATATATGGACTTCCCAGATTGTTCAGTGGGAAAAAAAATCCACCTGCCATGCAGGAGATGCAAGTTCTATCCCTAGGTTAGGAAGATCCACTAGAAAAGGAAATGGCACCCCCCATTCCTGTATTCTTGCCTGGAAATGCCATGGATAGAGGAGCCCAGTAGGCTACAGCCCATGGGGTCACAAAGAGTTTAAAACAACTTAGCAATTGAACAACAAAAACAGACAATAAAGAATCTGTTTGCAATGCATACATGACACATAATGAATATTCAATGGGTTTGTTGAATTTATGAAAACTTACCTTATGATAATTAGTATGGGAAGGCACTTCACATCTGGAACTAATGGTATAGGGTAAACATTGGAGGAAGAGTCTTCAATATGGATGGTGTAGCAATATAGCTATTATATGAGTTTTGTTGGTGGCTCAGAAGACTGAGCACCTAATTGACAATTTTGAACTGTGGTGCTGGAGAAGACTATTGAGAGTTCCTTGGACACCAAAATGATCAAATCAGTTAATCCTAAAGGAAATCAACCCTGAATATTCATTGGAAAGATTGTGCTGAAACTGAATCCCTAGTACTTTGCCACCTGATGCAAAGAGCTGACTCATTGGAAAAGATTCTGATGCTGGCAAAGATTGAGGGCAAGAGGAGAAAGGAATGACAGGGGATGAAATGGTTGGATGGCATCACTGACTCAAACATGAGTTTGAGCAAACTCAGAGAAACAGTGAAGCAGAGAAGCCTGATGTGCTGCAGTTCATGGGATCACAAAGATCAGACTTGTTTAGTGACTGAACAACATCAATAAATGGTAAATAATCTGTTTGCAATGCAAGAGGCTTGAGTTTGATCCCTGGGTCTGGAAGATCCCCTGGAAAAGGAAATAGCAACCTATTCCACATTCTTGCCTGGGAAATTCCATGGACAGAGGAGTCTGGTGGGCTACAGTCCATGAGGTTGCAAAGTGTCAGAAACAACTGAGAGACTAACACACACACACACACACACACACACACACACACACACAGAGCTATTGTATTAAGAAAACTCATAATTCTTTTCTTTAATGGAACATTGTTTTGGAAAGTGACTTCCTAGCTACAGACGCTATATCTTAGAGTCTGAGATATAGATATAGACTTGTGACCAGCTCTTGAATGAGCCAGATGTTTCTCTTTTTCTTTCATCAATCAAAAAGCAACAAACACACACATGCACACAGTGCATACATCATGATATTATGACATAAAGTGATTGCATGTAGCAAATTGCATCTCAAAACAAAACTATACTTTTAAACATATCATTTGACTGATAGTGCCATAAATATATATATATTCAATTGAAACAAAAATAAACTGTACACACAGATACTGCCTCTGGCAGAATCCCCAAGGATTTGTAGGATACAAGTTGAGAGCTACTGCTGTGTACTAACTCCCTGCCACTCCCTTGACCCCAGAGTACTTCATTATTTTTATGCAATTATAATATTTATGGTTGAGGCTATTTCTTAGAGTAAAAATTTAACTTGACCCGAATATCTAAAAAACACTAACACTCTATATAATTAATTAAGAAAAGCAGGTAAGATGAGCGACAGCTTTAACCCATTCACTTTCTCTTTCTTTCTTTCTTTCTTTTTTTTTTTTTTCTGTTGTTTTTCCCGACTATGCTTCTGTGAGGCATTGCTTTCATGTCAAATTCAGGATACTCATTACAATTTAAAATAATGGGCATTATTTTTACACTAAAATATTATCCTCTTAAAATTATTCCTTGCAGTGTTGCCACAGTAAAAAGAAGTTTTTCATTATATGTGAGCTTAAAAGAATGATGAGCCCAGGACTTTCCTGGTGGTTGATTAGTTAAGAATCTGCCTTCCAAAGCAGAGTATGTGGGTTTGATCTCTGTTCAGGGAACTGAGATCCCACATGCTGCAGGGCAACTAAGCCTGCCTGCAGCAACTAGAGAAGCCCATGTACCACAATGATGACCCAGAGAAACTAAAATATAAAATAAAAAAATGATGGGTCCATACTAAATGCAGTAGTGAAGATAAGTCTGCTTACAGATGTGGTGGATGCTACTTGTTATCCAGTGAACATTTCCTTTTCTTTCCTGCTAGAAAAATAGTATGATTTTGTTTAAGGAATAGTTCAGAATCTCTTGATCTTAAGAATGTCAAATTACTTTCATGTGTGCATGCTCAGTGGTGTCTGACTCTTTGTGACCTCATGGACGGTAGCTCATCAGGTTCCCTTAACCATTGGATTCTTCAGGCAAGAATACCGGAGTGCCATGCTGTTTCCTCCTCCAGCAGATCTTCTCAACCCAAGGGCTGAAGCTGTGTCTCCTACATTGGCAGGCAGATTCTTTACCCTGAGCCACCTAGGAAGCCCCAGTGTCTAGGTAAATTTTCTTTCCTATTAATAAAGAGTGGCTGAAAGAAGTCTGTATTTTTGTGGTGCTACTTTTTTTTTGGATATGTATATGTGTTCTGATGCCTTTTTGTCACCATGTATTGAAAGACTTGGACTTCCTTGGTGGCTCAGTGGTGAAAAATCCACCTGCCAGTGCAGGAGATATGGGTTCTATCCCTCAGTCAGAAAGATCCCCTAGAGAGGGAATGGTAACCCATCCCAATATTCTTGCCTGGAAAATCCCATGGATGAAGGAGCTGATGGTCTACAGTCCATGGGGTCACAAACAGTTGGACATTACTGAGCAACTAAACAACACTAGAGGGATGTTGGCTTTGAAAAGCAAAATTATTACATCCAGTAGTTCCTGACAAAGGATGAGACAGTTGCATGGCATCATCAACTTGATCGATATGTTTGAGCAATCTCCAGGAGTTGGTGATGGACATGGAAGCTTGGTGTGCTGCAGTCCATGGGGTGGCAAAGAGTCAGACATGACTGAATGACTGAACTGGTCTGAATAGTTTCTGAACATAGGGACCAGTTTACATTTTATTTATGCTGGAAGCAAGAAAGCTTGGTTGTTCTACAACATTCCAAAATCATGCACTACTTCAAAAACATATATACACTCAATGTAAATAGTGGCAGATTTGATCCTAGCAGGTACAAGCCTGTGTAACAGAGTATAATTCAGGCTGTAGGGTCAAAGTAACAACCATAGTTAAAGATGCATGATTAACATTGAAAGGAATTGCAGTAGCATACCAAGCACAATATTTGTCACTATCAACTTAAAAAAAAAAAAAAAAAAAAAAATAAAAACAGTGAAATTAAAGGGTTATGTGAAGAGCAGTTAACAAAAGGACTTCCTAGGAGGGAAGACTGCTGACTAAGATATAGTGAGCATGATGAGGATTCAGTAGGGTCCAAGTTGATGGCTATCTTGATGGTTTTGGGTGACTAACCCCAAGAGCATTCCCTTTCTTTTCATATACACAAACGAAAAATAAATCAATCATTGAGATGTCCAAGAGCAAGTGGGCTCACAAATTCTACTTTAAGTCCTTAAAATATATGTCATCACCTTCTCCACATAAAATTGGGTCAGATTGCTTTTCTTTAGTAAAATATACAGAGGTTTGATTGTAAGAGTGCAATTTGAGGTTCTATTTCAGCAATAATTAACAGCCAGAGAGAACCTTGCAGTTGGGGCTTAGTTTTAGTTTGGTGTAACTTAGGACACCAAAAAGTCTATCCAGATATAGGGGTAGCCTTTATTCTCATACCTGATATTCTAAATATTAAAAATAGGTTTGGGCAAATAGCAATTATTATTTGCCAACTTCATGTCCCTTTATGGCTAAAAGTTTAGCAAGTGAGGAGGCTTGAGAAGAAGGGCAAAAAAAGTAATTCATATACAGCAAAAAGTAGAACCCTTAGGAGATTTTCTATTATCCAGATCAGCTATCAGGATTTTCAAGAAATAAAGACACTCAGTAAAACCCTGGGGCATTATTATCCAGGTAAATTGTGTTCTTCTGGTATAAAGTCAAAAAATGTATTGACTAGCTTCAACTGGAATACTAAATAACACACTGCATAAATCAGTTGCAATAGAGAATTTGCTTCTGGTGGGATGATGTTAGTTGCACCCACAAGGCTTAGCTCAATATGGTGTTGAGGGAGAATAATGTTGGTTGTTGCTCAGGGTCCTGGACAAGCATCCTCCCTAAGCCCTTAGATTTCCTCACTGGTAAAATGGGAATATTAAATGGAGTAGTATAGGAGATAATGACAGTTTGAACCCTATTTTCTATTATGGTCTTTGTACCTCAAAGGACTTCTTTACTTATAGGATATTGATCAATTGTTAGAAGAGATTTTGAGGGATCTATTTGGATCTTGGTGGGGGATGTGCTGTGAATTTTGCTAATATCATGTGGAAATTTTGCCCATAAGGGACTTAATAGCTGATTCAATAGAAACAAGTGATCATTGTTCCCAGATCAGATCTAGTATCATCAGAGATGGTGAGGAGGGGGGTACATAATAAACATCAAAGAGTATTTTAATTCACCTAGTTGATTATGTTATTACTGTCAAGTTCTATAATTATCTCCCTATTTTTGTAGAAGGACATTTCTACATGATATTTCCTTAAGAACTCTTGGCCTAGATGTATAGATTTTTAGGTGAAAAGAATGTGTATTTATCAAAGGACTTAAACAGAATGGAGTAGGTTGCAGATCCCCACTATTTGAATTCTGAGGCAAGGGCTTTTAGTAACAGCAGAGTTAAGTACCCAGTTTATGGCTCTGGTGTCAATTAGGACTAGAAGAAATCCATCCTCAATCTGGAGAAATGTTTCTCTGAGCCATTTATTAAGAAGCATTGAGAAGAGCCACTGCAACTCCTTTAAACCCTATCACAGAATTGGGAGGACATTGGAAAAGCTTCCCCAGTGACTCAATGGGTAAAGAATCTGCCATCAAATGCAGAAGACATTGGAGACATGGATTCAATCTCTGGGTTTGGAAGGTAACCCTGGAGTAGGAAATGGCAACCCACTCTAGTATTCTTGCCTGGGAAATTCCATGGACAGAGAAGCATGATGGACTACAGTCCATGGGGTCACAGAGTCAGGCACGACTGAGTGACTGTGTTTGCTTGTTTTTAGAAAGGCTGGTTAGAGGAATAATAGTGCCTAAAGTACTTGAATTTGTAAAAATCTCATTTCCACTGCCCTGGATTTTTGCAATAATAGCAGAAAAGAAAGTGTTTTGGTTTCATTTAGTAGTCTCCATTTGCTGGAGTTGGAGATTAAAATTTTTGGTGGGCTTCCTTTGCAGTGGCTCATCTAGAGTCTGGTTTGCCAGATTAGCTAAATTTGGAGTGGGCATTTGTTTTCTAATTCCATTTTACTAGAAGGGAAAGGTCACTGTTCAACACATTAGTAAAAATAGACTTAAAAGTTACCTAAGTGAAGTCAACATTGAAAGGAAGACTAGAATTTTCTTTGAAAACAATTTTAAAATGAAGTGAAGTTGTGCAGTCATGTCACTCTTTGCAACTCCATGGACTGTAGCCTACCAGGCTCCTCTGTCCATGGGATTTTTCCAGGCAAGAGTACTCTGGAGTGTGTTGTCATTTCCTTCTCCAGGGGATTTTCCCGACCCAGGGATCTAACCCAGGTCTCCTGTATTGTAGGCAGACACTTTACCTCCTGAGCCACCAGGGAAGTCTGTCCGTTGTAATAGTCATGAACGGTTTATAAGATTTTTGTGTCTAAGCCTTACTTGTTCTAATCAACAGGCTTTGGAAAAGCCTTAGAAATTCTCAGTGAAGTCCTTATATTATTGCCTTCCAGTTGTCATTCTAAGAACTTTCAAGATTTCCCCACTTAGCAATTTTCATCCAATGCTGGGTATGGCTTTCACTGACAAGTATATGAACTTGCTGATATTAGTCAAAGAAACCAGTCTGTTGTGTGTGAATAACTGTATTACATCCCCAAGCAAACCTGTGAGAATCTTCAGATAATTTGGGAAAATCTTTGGCTATGGCTCCCAGTTCAGCTTTGGTTCAGGCAACATAAGAAGTTAAGGGTGTAGCCTCTGAATCCTCAGGTTCTGATAGGTTCAGAGGAAAAGCATGTGGGGAGAATTTCAGAGAAAGATTGAAGTTCAGTGCAAGAATTATTATGTGAGAACTGAGGGTCCAGAGGAGGTGTAGGTAGCATAGCGGGAGGGAGGAGGTGGCACAGAGGTGGGGACTGAGTCACAGAAGTGAGAGAGGATGAGCCCCAGGCTTCAGAGACATTTTCATTCTTTGATCATTAACTATTTGCCTCAGTTACTCTTAAAGATCTCATTTTTTAGAGTCACAGTATTAGACTTCTGATAATATTTGGAAGCCTCAAAACACCATTTGAAATAGGCATTCTATTCAGTTTTGGATATTTTAGAGCTATGATTGTCCAATTCAGTAGTAATAAAATTAAGTTCCCCTCAAGAGCTATTTATATTCTCCAAATTGCCTTTGTTCAGATCAGTCTATTTGGTTAGAAATGCACCATAATTTTCAAACAAAATAGGTTGGGGTCTCTATAAAGGACATGCCTTCAAAATGTTTAATTTACTGAGATCCTTCTCAGGATTTTCTCTAATGTATAAGAATACTTCTCAGTTTAAACAGCTGAAACAGCTCAAATAGCCTGCAGGCCTAATAGCAGTCAGTTCTAAGACAATAATCTGACCCAAAAACTGCCAGGCAAAATGCTTCTCATCAAGTTCCAGTAGAACAGCCACTGTTCCAAAGGAGTGGGCTGAAGGCTGAACTGGCACATTTCCAATTAAATAGCCCTTAGTTTCAAAAGGAATAGGCCAAAGCCAAGCTAGATCCAGATGGAATAGCCTAATTTCAAAAATCATGCTGCCAAACAAATTATTGTACTCAGAACAAGGTCTTAACCGGAAAGAACAAAACCTTAACAAAGATTCCAAATAAAACATGGAGAACTTCAATGTGGGGGAAAAAAAAAAGGCATAAGATCAAATTCAGGGGGAAAACTCACCTTCAAGTCCAAATATCAGTGAGAAAAGGAGTGAGCACAGTGAACTCAGTATAGGTACTGTACCTATTTGCTCATTAGTCTTGGATTGCTTGTCTGGCTTTCCTGGTGGCTCAAGGGGTAAAGAACTTGCCACCAATGCAGAAGACCTGGGTTTGATCCATGGAGAAGGGAATGACAACCCACTCCAGTATTCTTGTCTGGAGAATTCTGTAGACAGAGGAACCTAGTGGGCTATAGATCATAGGGTCACAAAGAGTCAGACATCATAACATCCTCAGTTGTCTTGGGTAGGGGAGGAGTCTTCTCTGGTCCCCATTTAGGCCACCAAAATGTTGATCTAAAATATAATACCAGTTATTTCTCCAGAAAAAATTGGATTATTCTATGTCAGTAAAGAATTGTAACTCAGGCTCACAGCCATGGTGAGTTAAGTTCAAATCTCTTTCAAAAATTTAGAGGAGAACTCCTTTATAAAGCAGGAAAGGAAGTGGGAGCACTACAGCAAACAGAGTCCATGGATTTTCACTGGTTGAGCCCTTGCCAGGAAACAAGAGGAAGTCTTTCTTTTTCCTGTTGGACTCTGTTATTATTGTAGAGCATAACTTCCTCTTCTGACCTCCTGATTGTATGTTTTTTCTACAAGTTTTATTCAGATATAATTGGTACACAGCACTGTAGAAGTTTACAGTGTAATAATTGCTTGTCTTACATACATCATGGAATGCTTATCACAAATTTTTATTGAACATCCATCATCTCATATAGATATGAAATTAAAGAAACAAAAAAGAAATTTTTGCCTTATGATGAAAACTCTTAAGGATTTACTCTCTTAACAACTTGCATATGTAACATAGAGCAGTATTAGAGTTAGGATATAGTACAGTACTCTCTAGTACTTATTGTAATCTGGCTGGAAGCTTATACATTTTGAGAATCATCATTCAATTACTATCCCTCCTCCCCCTGCCTTTGATAATCTCAAACCTTATTTCTTTATATGTGAGATACTTTGATTGTTGTTTTTGAAGTAAAATTGGCCTACAACACTATGTAAATTCCTCTTTTATAACATGGTGATTTGGTATTTTTTATACAGTTCAAAATAATAACATAACTATGATCATTAAAACAGACTGGTTCCAAATAAGAAAAGGAGTACATCAAGGCTGTATACTGTCACCCTGCTTATTTAACTTATATACAGAGTACATCATGAGAAACGCTGGACTGGAGGAAACACAAGCTGGAATCAAGATTGCCAGGAGAAATATCAATAACCTCAGATATGCAGGTGACACCACTCTTATGGTAGAAAGTGAAGAAGAACCAAAAAACCTCTTGATGAAAGTGGAAGAGGAGAGTGAAAAAGTTGCTTTAAAGCTGAACATTCAGAAAACGAAGATCATAGCATCTGGTCCCATTACTTCATAGGAAATAGATGGGGAAACAGTGGAAACAGTGTCAGACTTTATATTTTTGGGCTCCAAAATCACTACAGATAGTGACTGCAGTCATGAAATTAAAAGACACTTATTCCTTGGAAGGAAAGTTATGACCAACCTAGATAGCATATTGAAAAGCAGAAACATTACTTTGCCAACAAAGATCTGTCTAGTCAAGGCTATGGTTTTTCCAGTAGTCATGTATGGATTTGAGAGTTGGATTGTGAAGAACTGAGTGCGGAAGAATTGATGCTTTTGAACTGTGGTGTTGGAGAAGACTCTTGAGAGTCCCTTGGACTGCAAGGAGATCAAACAGTCCATTCTAAAGGAGATCAGCCCTGGGTGTTTTTTGGAAGGAATGATGCTAAAGGTGAAATTCCAGTTCTTTGTTCACCTCATGCAAAGAGTTGACTCAATGGAAAAGACTCTGATGCTGGGTGGGATTGGAGGCAGGAGGAGAAGGGGATGACAGAGGATGAGATGGCTGGACAGCATTACTGATTCGATAGACCTGAGTTTAAGTGATTTCCGGGAGTTGGTCTTGGACAGGGAGGCCTGGCATGCTGCAGTTCACGGAGTTGCAAAGAATCGGACATGACTGAGTGACTGAACTGAACTAATGATTATTATGGTTCTGGATACAGTATGTCATAATACAAAAATATTACATAATTATTGAATTCTCACACTCAACATTTCATACTCATGACTCATTTGTTTTGTAGCTGGAAGTTTGTATCTCTGAATCTCTTTCATCAATTTCATTCATCTGCCCATCACCCTCCTCTCTGGCAAACATTTGATTATTCTCTGAATTTATAACTCTATTTCTGGTTTTTTGAATTTGTTCATTTGTTTCTAGAGTCCACATATATATGAAATCCCTCAGTATTTTCCTTTCTCTGTCTTACTTACTTCACTAAGCACAACATAATCTAGGTCCAACTAGGTCCAAACACATTGTTGCAAAAGATGGAATTTCATTCTTTTTTTATGGATGATTAATATTTGTCTGTAAATATATGCAATAGGCTTCCAAAATGGCTCAATTGCAAAGACTCTACCTGCCAGTGTAGGAGATGTGGGTTTGATCCTTGGACTGGGAAGATCCACTGGAGAAAGAAATGGAAACTGACTCCAGTATGCTTGCCTAGGAAATCCCGAGGAGAGAGTTGGGTTACAGTCCATAGGGTTGCAAAATAGTTGGACATAATGTAGGGAATAAACAACAAATATATGCTACATCTTTTTATCCACTCGTCCATTTATTGGCCATTAGGTTGCTTCTATATCTTGAGTATTGTATTAATAAATAATGCTGCAATGAGTATCAGGCATCTATCTTTTTTAATTAGTGATTTTGTTTTCTTCAGATATACACCCAGGGATGGAATTGCTGGATCATACGATAGTTCAGTTTTTAATTTTTCTGAGGAAACCCCATACTGCTTTTCATAGTGATGACACCCATATAATACCTCCAAACAATCCACCCTAAAGGAAATCAGTCCTGAATATTCATTGGAAGGACTGATGCTGAAGCTGAAACTCCAAAAGTTTGGCCACATGATGTGAAGAACTGACTCATTGGAAAAGACCCTGATGCTGGGAAAGATTGAAAGCAGGAGGAGAAGGGGACAATAGAGGATGAGACAGTTGGATAGCATCACCAATTCAATGGACATGAGTTTGAGTAAACCCCAGGAGTTTGTGATGGAAAGGGAGGCCTGGCCATGCTGCAGTTCATGCGGTCACAAAGAGTTTGACATGACTGAGCTACTGAAAGGAACTGAACCAATAGTTCATGAGGAAGCCTTTCTCCACAATCTGTCCAACACTTGTTTCTTGTTGCCTTTTTGATGATAGCCATTGTGAGAGCTATGAATTGATATATCATCACGGTTTTGATTTGCATTTCCCTGATTATTAGTGAGGTTGAGTATCCTTTTATTTACCTGTTGGTCATCTGTGTGTCTTAAAAACAAAGCAAAACAAAACAAAACAATGTCTATTTAGATCTGCTGCCTATTTTTATTTACTTATTTATTTTTTTCTGCTGCCTATTTTTAATCTGATTATTTGTTTTCTTGATTTTGAGTTTTTTTTTTTTTTTTTTTTTTTAGATTTGGATGTTAACCACTTATCAGATACATTGCTTGCAAGTATCTTTTCCTAATCAGTAGGCAGAATTGTTTTTTTTTTTTTTTTAATGTTGCTGGTGCTGATAACATCCTTCACTGCTCAATACTTTTAGGTTTGATTCAGTTCAGTTCAGTTCAGTCCACTTGCTCAGTTGTGTCTGAATCTGCGACACTATAAACTGTAGCATGGCCTCCCTGTCCATCACCAACTCCCAGAGTTCACTCAAACTGATGTGCATCGAGTCAGTGATGCCATCAAGCCATCTTATCCTGTATCATCCCCTTCTCCTCTGGCCCACAATCCCTCCCAGCATCAGGGTCTTTTCCAATGAGTCAAGTCTTCGCATGAGGGGGCCAAAGCATTGGAGTTTCAGCCTCAGCATCAGCCCTTCCAATGAACACCCAGGATTGGTCTTTAGGATGGACTGGTTGGATCTTCTTGCAGTCCAAGAGAGTTGCAAGAGTCTTCTCCAGCTCACATTTCAAAAGCATCAATTCTTCAGCTCTGAACTTTCTTCAGAGTCCAACTCTCACATCCATACATGACCATGGGAAAAGCATAGCCTTGACTAGATGGACCTTTGTTGGCAAAGTTATATCTCTGCTTTTGAATATGCTATTTAGGTTTGTCATAAGTTTCCTTCCAAGGAGTAAGCATCTTTTAATTTCATGGCTGCAGTGATTTTGAGCCCCCCAAAATAAATTCTGACACTGTTTCCACTAGGCCTCATTTATTTTTGCTCTTGCCTAAGGAAATATATCAATAATAATAATAATAATAATAATAAATAAGACCAATAATGAAGAGCTTACTGCATAGTTTAATTTCTAGAAATTTTATGGTTTCAGGTCTTCATTTCAGTTCAGTTCAGTCGCTCAGTCGTGTCCGACTCTTTGCGATCCCATGAATCACAGTATGCCAGGCCTCCCTGTCCATCACCAACTCCCAGAGTTTACTCAGACTCATGTCCATCGGTCAGTGATGCCATCCAGCCATCTCATCCTTGGTCGTCCCTTTCTCCTCCTGCCCCCAATCCCTCCTAACATCAGAGTCTTTTCCAATGAGTCAACTCTTCGCATGAGGTGGCCAAAGTACTGGAGTTTCAGCTTTAGCATCATTCCTTCCAAAGAAATCTCAGGGCTGATCTCCTTCAGAATGGATTGATTGGATTTCCTTGCAGTCCAAATATTTAGTTACTTAAATCATTTTGAATTTACTCTGTGGATGGTGTGAGTTAATAGTCCAGTTTGATTCTTTTGAATGCAGCTGTTCATCTTTTCCAATATCTTTTGAGACCATTTTTTCTTCATTTCATATTTTTGCCTCCTTTTTCATGTTAAATACCCATATAAGTGTAGGTTTACTTCTGGAATCTTTATTCTGTTTTGTTGATCTATGTGTCTGTTTTTGTGCCAATTTCATAATGTTTTGATTACTGTAACTTTGTAGTATAGTTTGAAATCAGGGAGCAGGATACCTTTAAATTTGCTCTTTTTCAAGAATGTTTTGATCTTTTGTGTTACCATAGAAATTTTAGAATTTTTTTTTTCTAAGTTCAGTGGAAAATGCCATTGATATCATGACTTGCAATGAATATGTAAATTGTCTTGGGTAGTATGGTCACTATAATAATACTAATTCTTCCCATTATTTAAATTCTCTCCATTTGCATGATCTTCAGTTTCTTTCATTGGTGATTTATAGTTTTGCAAGTATAAGTCTTTTACCTCCTAAGTTATATTTAAGTAAGTAAGTAAAGTCACTCAGTCGTGTCCGACTCTTTGTGACCCCATGGACTGCAGCCCACGAGGCTCCTCAGTCCATGAGATTGTCCAAGCAAGAATACTGGAGTAGGTTGCCATTTCCTTCTCCAGGGGATCTTCCCAACCCAGGGATCGAACCCAGGTCTCCTGCGTTTTAGGCAGATGCTTTAACCTCTGAGCCACCAGGGAAGTTATATTTACTCCTAGATATTTTGTATATTTTGATATGACTTGATCATTTTCTCAGTTTAGCTTTCTGATAGTTGTTTTCTAGTGTACAGAAATATAACAGATATCTGTATATTAATTTTGTATCCTACAGCATTAAAAAACTCACTGATGAGTTTTAGTAGTTTTTTGGTGGTACCTTGAGAATTTTCTGGTTTTTAGTATCATGTCATCTGCAAATAGTGACAGTTTCACATCTTCCTTTCCAGTTTGGATTATTTTACTTCCTTTTTATGTTTGACTGTTGTAGCTAGGGCTTCCAACATTATGTTGAATTAAAGTGGTGAGAGTGGACATCCTTGTCCTGTTTCTGATCTTAGATGAAATGATTTCAACTTTTCACAGCTGAATATGATATTAGCTATGGGCTTGCTTTGTATGGTTCTGTGTTACGTTGAGGTATGTATCCTCCACTTTGTTGATACTTTTAATCATAAATGGATGCCAATTTTTTTTTCAAAAGTTTTTTTTCTTTATCTATTGATACAATCATATAGTTTTTAGCCTTTAATTTTTTAATGTGATATGTCATATTGATTGATTTGTGGGTATTGAACTATGGTTGGATCCTTGGGATATATCTGCATTATGCTGTATGATATCTTGAATATATTGTTGTATTTGTTGAGGATTTTTGCATGTATGTTCATCAATGATTCTGCCTATAATTTTCTTTTCTGTGTATGTGATATCTTTGCCTAGTTTAGATATCAGAGTAAGTCTTACCTCCTAGAATTAATTCAGTATTTCTTTCTCAGCTATTATGTCTTTAACTATGTTCTCTGTTCATTTTTCTTTTTTTCCTACTGTGACTCCTATAATGAGAATGTTAGTTTTCTTAATGTCATCTCAGAGGTCTCCAAAACTGTCATTATTATTATTTTTTTTCTCTTTTCCCTTTTCCCCCTTGTTCAATGTAATTGATTCCCAGTGCTCAGTCGTCCAGCTTCCTCATCCATTTATCTGTATCATATG
Source organism: Aepyceros melampus (assembly GCA_006408695.1). Classification (NCBI taxonomy): domain Eukaryota; kingdom Metazoa; phylum Chordata; class Mammalia; order Artiodactyla; family Bovidae; genus Aepyceros; species Aepyceros melampus. Next base: position 102,757 of record SJXQ01005349.1, read on the forward strand.
ATTTGCTTTTTCCTCTTAATGGATTTTTGCACTTCACTTATTATTTTCTTCACTTTTTTGGATCATCTTTATAATTTCTAACTTTGTTAACAACATTTAACTTGTCATTATGCTCATCCAAACTTCCTCCAAGTTTTTTGAACATTTCATAGTCATTACTTGGAACTCTTTTTTGGGTGGTTTTCCTATCTCACTTAGTTCACCTCACTTAGTTCTCTACCTCACTAGTTCTTTTTTCAGAGTTTTACTTTTTTTTTTTTTTTTCACTGTTTGGTTCTTAGTTTCTTGTCTCTGGCTGCAGGGCCCTGGAGTTTCTGGGGCTAGTGCCAGAGCACTGGTGTGAAAGGCCATGTCCTGGGCCTTCTGGTTAGACAAGGCTCTGAATGAGGCAATGGTAGGCTCAACAGATCTTAAGGGAGCACACTTGCTGGTGGGAAAAGTTGTGTCTTCACCCAGGCTGCTAGTTGTTTGGCCTGGGGCATCTCAGCCTATAGGCTGGTAGGTGGGATTGGGCTGGGTCCCTGTGGCAATAAGCAAGAGGGAGGATTCCCAGTTTTTCCTTGAAAACACCAGTGTCTTCATGGTAGATGAAGCTTCCAAACATGAATGCCACCAGTGTACATATCCAGGATGAGCCCCAGTCTCCTCTTGTTTCCTCAGAATGTTCCCTGAGATCAGCACATAGGTGTGACCCAGAATCCTATTGAATTCCTTTTTTTTTTTTTTTTTTTGCCCTAGATCCAGGAACATGTGAGATAATGGTATGCACACCTTAAGAAAATAATCTTTATGTCCCACAACCCCTGGATCTCCCAAAAGCAAACTCCACTGGCCTTCAAAGCAAAGTGTCTTAAGAGCTCATCTTCTCAATGGAAGATCCCTGGTCTTTGGAGGCTGATGTAGGGCTAGGACCTCTCACTCATTGGGAGACTTGCCACAATTGTAACTACCTTCCTATTTGTGGGTCACTTACCCAGTAGTATGGAATTTGGCTATACTGCATCTCTGCCCCTTCTACCTGTCTCCTTGTGGTTTATTCTTTATATTTTTAGTTGTGGAAGATCTTTTCTCCTATCTTCCAATATTTCTCATCAATAGTTTCTTTGTTCTGTCTCAGTCATATTTGACTCTTTGCAACTCTATAGACTGGAACACACCAGGCTTCCCTGTCCATCTCCAACTCCTGGAACATGTTTAAACCCATGTTCATCGAGTCAGTGATGCCATTCAGCCATCTTGTCCTCTGTTGTCCACTTCTCCTCCTGCCTTCAATATTTCCCAGCATCAGGGTTTTTTTCCAATGAGTCAGCTCTTTGCATCATGTGGCCAAAGTATTGGAGCTTTGGCTTCAGCATCAGTCCTTCCAATGAACATTCAAGACTGATCTCCTTTAGGTTTAACTGGGTTAATCTCTTTGCAGTCGAAGGGACTCTAAAGAGTCTTCTCCAACACCACAGTTCAAAAGCATCAATTTGAGAGGGTTAAAGGCAGGAAGATGAAGGGTTTCCATACAGAGGAAATAGGCTGCAAGTGTCAGACATTTTTTTTTTTTAATCTCTCTCTTAAGGAGCAGAAGGAAACAAACAATGTTAGATTTTTCTCCCCCTTCTCTGTACAAATTTAAAAGGCAGTTTCTCTTAAAATTCTGCATTACCTTGATGACACCTGGCTCCACCTAAACTTAACTTTTCTCAATCTTTGAGCTAACCAATGCATTTTTCTTATGGAAATATTTTTCTTAGGCTATGTTAATGAGCCATGTATTTACCCTAGACTCTGTCTTCAAGTTCAGTTCCACTTAAGACTCAGAATCGGTAAGGAATCAACAAACCTATATGTTTTACTCATACATTGTTGTCTTAATCTATGTTAATAAACTATATATGTACTTGGAAACCTGAGTTTCTATTTTTTTTTTTTAATCTCTCTCTTAAGGAGCAGAAGGAAACAAACAATGTTAGATTTTTCTCCCCCTTCTCTGTACAAATTTAAAAGTCAGTTTCTCTTAAAATTCTGCATTACCTTGATGACACCTGGCTCCACCTAAACTTAACTTTTCTCAATCTTTGAGCTAACCAATGCATTTTTCTTATGGAAATATTTTTCTTAGGCTATGTTAATGAGCCATGTATTTACCCTAGACTCTGTCTTCAATTTCAGTTCCACTTAAGACTCAGAATCGGTAAGGAATCAACAAACCTATATGTTTTACTCATACATTGTTGTCTTAATCTATGTTAATAAACTATATATGTACTTGGAAACCTGAGTTTCTACAAGACTCATGTCAATCGTTTTATGGCCTGGGATGACTCAACTCATGCCAGAGTTATCTCAAAATGCATGCTGTGGGTGAAGGGACTGAGTTTTAAGAGATTTCCTTTTTCTAATTGACAGCTTGCTGATAGGTAGATAACATACTGCTAAAGGATAGCAGGGGGATAATCATTCTGCCCCCTTCTGATGTATCTGTCAGAAGCTTTCTCTATCTCTTTTACACTGTAATAAAACTTTCTTACACAAAAGTTCTGAGCAATCAAGCCTTTTCACTGGCCCCAGATTGGATTTCTCTCCTCTGGAGGTCAAGAATCCTGGCATGTTTCATGGCTCAGCAACAACATTTCAAATTCTTTAGTGCTCAGCTTTTTTTGTGGTCCAACTCTCACATCCATACATGACTACTGGAAAAACCATAGCTTTGTCTAGACAGAAATTTGTCAGTAAAGGTAATATTTATGCTTTTTAATATGCTGTCTAGGTTGGTCATAGATTTTCCTCCAAAGAGCAAACATCTTTTAATTTCATGACTGTAGTCACCATCTGCAGTGATTTGGGAGCCTAAGAAAATAAAGTCTGTCACTGTTTCCATCGTTTCCACATTTATTTTTCATGAAGTGATGGGACCAGATGCCATGATCTTAGTTTTTTGAATGTTGAGTTTTAAGTCAGATTTTTCACTCTCGTTTTCACCTTCATCAAAAGGCTCTTTAGTTCTTCTTCATTTTCTGCTTAAGAGTGGTGTCATCTGCATATCTAAGGTTACTGATATTTCTCCCAGCCATCTTGAGTTTAGTGTGTGCTTCATGCAGCCCTGCATTTCACATGATATACTCTGCATATAAGTTAAATAAGCATGGTGACAATATAGAGCCTAGACATACTCCTTTCCCAATCTGGAACCGGTTCATTGTTCTATGTTTGGTTCTAACTGTTGCTTTTTGACCTGCATGAAGATTTCTTAGAAGGTAGGTAACGTGGTCTGGTTTTCATATCTCTGAGAATTTTCTACAGTTTGTTCTGATCCACACAATCAAAGGCTTTGTGATAGTGAATGAAGCAGATATTTTTTTCTGGAATTTTCTTGCTTCCTCTATGATCCAATAGATGTTGGCAATTTGATCTCTGGTTCCCTTGCCCTTTCTAAATCCAGCTTGAACTTCTGGAAGTTCTTGGCTCATGGACTACTGAAGTCTAGCTTGGAGAATTTTGAGCATTACTTTGCTAGAGTGTGAGATGAGGACAATTGTGAGGTAGTTTTAACAATCTTTGGTATTGCCTTTCCTTGGGATTGAAATGAAAACTGACCTTTTCCAGTCTTGTGGTCATTGTTGAGTTTTCCAAATTTGCTGGCACACTGAGTGCAGCATTTTCACAGTATCATCTTTTAGAATAGTTGCAATTTTGGTTTCTTTTTGATAAGAGGCTAGCAATCTCAGCCATGCTTTCCTTATATTATTTTAACTATGGTTTCTATTTATTAAATATTATGTTTTCTGAGGAAAGACTGAAGTATATGTCAGCACATATACATTCTCAGTACATTAAACCTTTATATTTTACTTACTGGAAGAGGAGCTAAAATGACTGACTACAAAGCAGAAATTGTATGTAGTTTTTACCTAGGTTGATGCATGTTCCCATTATTGGAAATATGATAGTTTTTGAAAATTTTACAAAATAGTGTTGACCTCAATAACATAGTCACCTATAATTATGCAAGTTGGTATGATATGAATGATATTTGGTACATTATTTCTTATGAAACAACTTGAATGACATGATCTGAAATTGACTTAAAATTATTTCATTAAATACTTTCACAAGCAGACATCCTTTGTAATCCTTCTTGCAGTGGTCTCACATTTCATGCTTTCATCTCATGACTGCTTCAGTCTGCCCTCTCTGTGCATTGTAAATTGAATTATGTGTTTCACTTTGATATATCAAACTTGCTTCTGAACTTTTTTCTTTAGGATTAACCTATTATTTATGTTCATAAAGCTCCCTATATAAAGAAAGATTTTTCCTGAATTCAGTTTGATCCTGAGTACTGTCCATTCAATGTCCAAGCACTGATTTGACTTGGTGAGAGAAATACAAGACCAGGATAGTAGTGGCAGAATATGATAGCACAAAATATCAGGCCTTTCTACAAGGTCTTATTTATGTCTGCAGTGTATATTTCCAGACATATTTTAGGCTCTTTCAGTGCAGAACATAGATCTTACATCGAATTATTACTTTTTTTTTTTTAACAAACAAGAAGGGAGAGAATACTGCATTATATGAAACAAATTATATTGACTAAATTTCTTATCCAGTTGTCATGACAACCCTCATATTTTCTATAATGTGTAGACTATTAAGTGTTGAATCAGATGCACTTGAATAAAGGATATAATATTCTGGGAGACATCTTCCATCAGAAATCTTTGAAGGGACCACAGGATTATTACACTTCAAAAAAACAACCTGTCATCTTTATATTATTTCTTTAGATCACAGAACAGGTGAGAAAATCATGAAAAACAACCTATAATATCAGGGTTCAATAATATATTTTTAAATGTCACTTTAAGCATCAACAGATGCTTGAGTCGTGTCTATGGATTCTGTGACTGCTGCTGTCCAGCTAATGTTAAATATCTCCAATGACTGAATTCAAAATTCCCTCAGTGTAAATACAGTCTAAAAATTAGAGCACTTTTCTAAAGCCATCTCCCTTTGTCTTTCAGCTATTTTTCCTTCTTTTGAATCTTGAATGACTTACTCAAAATTTAGGTTTATCTAGCTTAATAATCCACTAATAAGTTTTAATCACATTGCTGATAATGATCTATGCTATCTTCTGGTAAAGATCTATGTTGTTTCTTTAATTATCTGAAAGCAATATCTGAAGGTAAGGCCTTATATCTAACATGCTATTATAATGTATAGCATGGTTCTATTGAAAATTTAAGTAAAATATTAACCTGAATTTATATGATTAAACATTTTGTTTTAAAAGTCATCTGTTGTATTTTTCAAAGAATATGATCAGTCAACTCTTTTGTTCTCAGATTCTAGTCATTTATTTATTTATTTATTTATTTTCCTAGTCGTTTTTTAATGTTAAATAAATCCCGAAGACAGGCAAGTAGTTCCTCCATTGACCATCTTAAATTATTTTATTGCAAAGGATATTGAATTTCACAACTGTGAAACTTTTGGATTCTTTAATACATCTGTAGGACAGCTTGGCATCTGCCTTATAATATGTTTAAATTGTTTAAAAGACCAATTGAATATAAAATCTTTTAAAATCATGCTTCTCTGTGAGCAAACATTTGCAGAACTTCAAACTCAAAGCAAAAAGCTTTTAGTGAGTTCAGTATGTTGACTCATTTTATGTATCTGGGAATAATTCGCATCTACATGGAATTACAGAGTCATTATTCTTTTGTGACAATTCACACTCCAGAAGATAAAGCTATGTCCTGGCACAGGTGAATAAACTTTCTGCCTTACCAAAGCAAGCCAGAGCACATGGGAGAAAACAGACATCACTCATGAGCAATAAATCACAGTGCATTCTTCCTACTAAGTCCTAAAGGAAATTATTTTATAGTGCTGTTTAATATCTCTGTTAGACACACAGAAGATAGAAATGAATTTTAGTACATTGATTTATGGTAAAATTTGTTGCCTGAAAGTGTAAGCAATCAAGGAAAACTACCAAGACCAACATTCTGTCCTAACTCTGTTCCAAGCAGGTGACATTAGAGAGATTATCTATTATCTTAGTTTTGGTGATCTTGTTTTGATTTCCATGTATGTGAAATGTTGTAGAAGGCACATCAAAATCAGTCAAAATATTAACTGTTCTGTGTATAGATTTATTTTCCACATACCATAATGTTGTTTAAATATCTAAACTGGCTAATTTTATTGATTTGTGTGCAGAGTTAATGAGGTCAAAGTTTTTATTTCAATCTCTACAGGACCCCAGTAAGCTTCACACAGTGTTCTAACATGATAAGCTGCATTTAGCCATAATCCTGAGCAGCTATATCTCAAATATCTGCTGTGGATCATAATGGAAACTACAAAAATTTCAAACTATCCTCAATCAAGAAAAAAAGAAAAAAGTAATCCAGTTTCCTATCTAGGCCAGGTTATTTACATAATTTTGAAGGTGTATTTATCAAGAATTTTCTAAAAATAATTTTATTATTTTTATTGTGTTTATTTTCCAATTTATCTTAAAAAATAGTAAATATGTACCTATGTTGCACATTTATTATAACATCTTAGCACACTATAATTCACTTGATTTTTTAAATATATTTCCTAATTTAAAACATTAACAGTTTACTAAATTCTTAGGTAAATATGTGTGAGGGTTCTTGGATTACCTATATAGACACAGTGAAAGATTTGTCATGTGCTCAGGCATCTTTACTCTCACACATAGTCAATCGCTTTCATCTTCAAAACACAGATCCATTGTGTATAACTTTTAAGTCAAGAAGCATCCTTGAAGAAACTAAATATTTAATTATCCTTAAATGATATTATTTTTAACCTTCTTATGTAAAATGTACTTTCCCATATTTCAAATGTTCTAAGAAGAATAAATAAGGAATTTTACATTTATATTATCCCATGAAAATATATGGATGTGTGTCCTGGCCACCAAATTCTCCATTTGAAGAAGATCAGAGTGCTTACATTTCTTATTGTTAAAATTATTGTGTTTTTTCATTAATACTAAATATTATACATAATCTTATTTGTAAGTGGTACATTAAATAGATTTTTAGACTATGCTTAATGAGGAAAATAGAATGGAAACTTCAACTCTTTTTATTTTTCAAATTGTATATAAACTATAATTTTCACATGCTATCCCAGTGAATCACTATTAAATTTTGTGCTATGCTTTCTCTGATAGTCACAACTTCTGTCAAAAACATTATATTTTTCCCTTTTCAAAGGGAAGGTGTTCTATACCTTCACCTCCAAAAAGAAAGAAACAAACCAAAAATAGATGGCCACCTTTTATTTATTTTCTGTTCTATTCTCCAGCTTATCTAGTATATTGTATGATATAAATACTTCTTTTAATCAATTTATAAGCAATTTCTCTCCAATCCAAGAATGACAAATTTGGGTAGAATGGCCAATTAACTAGCAAACATCAAATAATAATCATAGTAGAATAATTCTCAGTAGACCTTTAATTGTCCTATAATTGACTGCTAAAAATTGGAACAGAGTGTATTAGTTAGGTTATATTAAATTATATAAGCATAGGTAAATCTAAAAGATAAGAAGAAAGATCCAAATTTCTAAGGATTGGGATAGTAGCAGTATACTGCAGTCACTTAGAGCCTATTTCTACCTTGGAAAACTAACTCAGACATATTTCTTCATGAGTAGCCTTGGCATGACAGACTTCACAGTCTTCAAAGGACATTGGAACAAAGGAGCTTCCATAATTATCTTTTTATTTATTTATTTATTTATTTTATTGAAGGATAATTGCTCTACAGAATTTTGCTATTTTCTATCAAACCTCAACGTGAATCAGACATCAGTTAAGTTCAATTCAGTCACTTGGTCGTGTCCAACTCTTTGCAAACCTATGAATTGCAGAATGCCAGGTTTCCCTGTCCATCACCAACTCCAGGACTTCACTCAAACTCATGTCCATTAAGTCAGTGATGCCATCCAGCCATCTAATCCTCTGTGGTAACCTTCTCCTCCTGCCCCCAATCCTTCCTGTCGGGAGCCAGAGTGAGGAATCCCACCCATGACAGGGTCACGTGGCAAACTCAGATGGCAGGGCAATTTGAGTCTCGGATTTCTCCCTGGTTTTTCCTGAATATGTGCCCCCCAAAAATAAGAATTTGTCTGTTTTCCCATTATTTTCTGATTTTCTCTGGAAAAAGTTAATTCTGAGCTTTGGTTTCCTGCATCTGAAAGTGTTTCAGCCCAACCCTGCTTTGATAATGCTCTAGCCTGCCTAACAAGTTCCCCTGAGTCTTTGCAAGCTTGTGAATTGCTCACATCCTCCCAACTGTGAGAGGCACAAAAGCCTTAAAGTATCTTAAAGTTTCAGAGCCTTTTCAAATTCATATTGGTGACAGGATTTCACAGTTGACTCAATGATTACGGCCAAACCTCCTTATTTTCTATCTATCAGGCACCCAGGAAGATGTAATCAATGTAAATGGGATATGGAAAAGGATATATAGTAGTTTTGCCTTTTATTACAAACTGCTGTATTTTTATTTAGTGTTTTCTGAGAGTGGCATTCAGACTTTGGAAAGATTAACACAAATGAGTCTTCTGGTTAACAAAACTTCATCAGAAGAGAGCCATAGAAATGTTAATAGGTCTCTTGGCCAGAAGATAATGTAAACCACCTGAGACTTTTGTAACAGGAGAGTATGCAAAAAAGAAAGCCTTATTTCAATGAGGGTCAGGACTGCTACCTCTGTGTAACTCTGCATATTCTATTATGTACAACTTGCGGTATATAAGCTGATTTTGAAAAATAAACTGCCCCCCCTTTTTTTCCCCCCTTTTTACCCCCTTCCTTTTTCCCTTTCCCTTTTTTTCCCTTCCCTTCCCTCTTGGAGAATCTTGCACCAATGCTGGGCTTCCCCCATGTCTCCTATTTTTTCTAATTTCTGGCTGAATTCCTACCTGGCGCGTGGAGGCTCGCCATGTCTACTTACATGTCCTGGCTGCTAAGATCTGTAAGAGAGAGAGCCCAGGGCGGGACACTCTCCGATATTCAAACGGACGCCGGTGGCCTAACGTAGATGGTGCAAGCTCCTTGTCTGGAACTTTATTGGCTTTCCACGTAAACCAATTATTCAGCCCTCTTTTTCTCCATCTTAATTTTCCTACTATACTATTTCTTCCTAATCTATTCTTATATTTCTAAATAAATAAGTTTTTCCTCGCTGACGCCGTCCCCCCTTCGAATCACCCTGGATCCACTGGGGCTGGACCCCGGCACCTTCCCAGCATCAGGGTCTTTCCCAATGAGTCAACACTTGGCATGAGGTGGCCAAAGTATTGGAGTTTGAGCTTTAGCATCATTCCTTCAAAAGAAATCCCAGGGTTGACCTCCTTCTAGGTGGACTGCCTAGATCTCCTTGCAGTCCAAGGGACTCTCAAGAGTCTTCTCCAACACCACAGTTCAAAAGTATCAATTCTTCGGTGCTCAGTTTTCTTCAGTCCAACTCTTGCATCCATAAATGACCACTGGAAAAAACAAGGCCTTGACTAGACGGACCTTAGTCGGCAAAGTAATGTCTCTGCTTTTTAATATGCATTCTAGGTTGGTCAAAACTTTAATTCCAATGACTAAGCTTCTTTTAACTTCATGGCTGCAATCACCATCTACAGTGATTTTGGAGCCCAAAAAAATAAAGTCTGACACTGTTTCCGCTGTTTCCCCATCTATTTCCCTTGAAGTGACGGGACAAGATGCCATGATTTTAGTTTTCTGAATGTTGAGTTTTAAGCCAACTTTTTCACTCTCCTCTTTCACTTTCATGAAGAAGCTTTTAATTCATCTTCACTTTCTATCATAAGGTTGATGTCATCAGCATATTTGAGGTTATTGATATTTTTCCCGACAATCTTGATTCCAGTTTGTGCTTTTTCCAGTCCAGTGTTTCTCATGATGTACTCTGCATATAAGTTAAATGAACAGGGTGACAACATACAGCCTTGACGTACTCCTTTTCCTATTTGGAACCAGTATGTTGTTCCATGTCCAAATCGAACTGTTGCTTCCTGACCAGCATACAGGTCTCTCAAGAAGCAGGTCAGGTGGTCTGGTATTACTATCTGTTGAAGAATTTTCCACTGTATATTGCGAACCACACAAAGACTTTGGTGTAGTCAATAAAGCAGAAATAGATTTTTTTTTTTTGGAACTCTCTTGCTTTTTCTCTGATCGAGCAGATGTTGGCAATTTGATCTCTGGTTCCTCTGCCTTTTCTAAAACCAGCTTGAACATTGAGAAGCTCATGGTTCACATATTGCTAAAGCCTGGCTTGGAGAATTTTGACCATTTATTTGCTAGCGTGGTAGATGAGTGAAATTGTGTGGTTGTTTGAGCATTCTTTGGCATTGCCCTTCTTGGGATTGGAATGAAAATGGACATTTTTCCAGTCCTGTGGCTAATGCTGAGTTTTCCAAATTTGCAGGTATATTGAGTACAGCACTTTCACAGCATCATCTTTCAGGATTTGAAATAGCTCAACTGGAATTTGATCACTTCCACTAGATTTGTTCATATTGATGCTTTTTAAGGCCCACTTGCCTTCACATTCCAGGATGTCTGGCTCTAGGTGAGTGATCACACCATCATGATTATCTGGTTCATGAAGATTTTTTTTGTACAGTTCTTCTTTGAATTCTTGCCACCCCTTCTTAATACTGTCTGCTTCTGTTAGGTCCATATCTTTTTGTCCTCTATTGTGCCAATCTTTACATGTAGCACAGCCTTGTCTAACTCAATGAAACTAAGCCATGCTGTGTGGGGCCACCCAAGACAGGCAGGTCATGATGGAGAGGTCTGACAGAATGTGGTCCACTGGAGAAGGGAATGTCAAACCACTTCAGTATTCTTGCCTTGAGAACCCCATGAAGAGTATGAAAAGGCAAAATGATAGGATATTGAAAGAGGAATTTCCTAAGTTGGTAAGTGCCTAATATGCTACTGGAGATCAGGGGAGAAATAAATCCAGAAAGAATGAAGGGATGGAGCCAAAGCAAAGACAATACCCAGTGGTGGATGTGACTGGTGACAGAAGCAAAGTCCGATGTTGTAAAGAGTGATATTGCATTGGAACCTGGAATGTCAGGTCCATGAATCAAGGCAAATTGGAAGTGGTCAAACGAGATGACAAGAGTGAATGTCGACATTCTAGGAACCAGCAAACTAACATGGAATAGAATGGGTGAATTCAACTCAAATGGCCATTAAATCTACTACTGTGGGCAGGAATCCCTTAGAAGAAATGGAGTCCCATCATGGTCAACAAAAGAGTCCAAAATGCAGTACATGAATGCAATCTAAAACATGACAGAATGATCTCTATTTGTTTCCAAGGCAAATCATTCAATATCACAGTAATCCAAGTCTATGCCCCAAACAGTAACTCTGAAGAAGCTGAAGATGAACAGTTCTATGAAGACCTACAAGACCTTTTAGAACTAACACCCAAAAAAAGATGTCCTTTTCATTATAGGGGACTGGAATGAAAAAGTAGGAAGTCAAGAGACACCTGGAATAACGGAAAGTTGGCCTTGGAATATGGAATGAAGCAGAGCAAAGACTAATAGAGTTTTGCCAAGAAAATGCACTGGTCATAGCAAACACCCTCTTCCAACAACACAAGAGAAGACTCTACCCATGAACATCACCAGATGGTCAACCCCTAAATCAGATTAATTATATTTTCTGCAGCAAAAGATGGAGAAGCTCTATACAGTCAGCAAAAACAAGACCAAGAGCCTACTGTGGCTCAGATCATGAACTCCTGATTGCCAAATTCAGATTGAAATTGAAGAAAGCAGGGAAAACTGCTAGACTATTCAGGTATGACCTAAATCAAATCCCTTATGATTATACAGTGGAAGTGAGAAATAGATTTAAGGGCCTAGATCTGATAGATAGAGTGCTTGATGAACTATGGAATGAGGTTTGTGACACTGTGCATGAGACAGGGATCAAGACCATCCCCATGGAAAAGAAATGCAAAAAAGCAAAATGGCTGTCTGAGGAAGCCTTATAAATAGCTGTGAAAAGAAGAGAAGTGAAAAGCCAAGGAGAAAAGGAAAGATATAAACATCTGAAAGCAGAGTTCCAAAGAATAGCAAGAAGAGATAAGAAAGCCTTCCTCCGGGATCAATGCAAAGAAATAGAGGAAAAGTACAGAATGGGAAAACTAGAGAACACTTCAAGAAAATTAGAGGTATCAAGGGAATATTTCATGCAAAGGTGGGCTCAATAAAGGACAGAAAGGGTATGGACATAACAGAAGCAGAGATATTAAGAAGAGATGGCGAGAATACTCAGAAGAACTGTACAGAAAAGATCTTCAGACCCGAATATTCACGATGCTGTGATCACTCATCTAGAGCCAGACATCCTGGAATGTGAAGTCAAGTGGGCCTTAGAAAACATCACTACGAACAAAGTTAGTGGAGGTGATGGAATTCCAGTGGAGCTATTTCAAATCCTGAAAGATAATGCTGTTGTAAGTGCTGCACTAAATATGCCAGCAAATTTGAAAAACTCAGCGGTGGCCACAGGACTGGAAAAGGTCAGTTTTCATTCCAATCTCAAAGAAAGGCAATGCCAAAGAATGCTCAAACTATCACAGAATTGCACTCATCTCACATGCTAGTAAAGTAATGCTCAAAATTCTCCAAGCCAGGCTTCTTCAATATGTGAACCGTGAACTCCGTGATGTTCAAGCTGGTTTTAGAAAAGGCAGAGGAACCAGAGATCAAATTGCCAACATCCGTTGGACCATGCAAAAAGCAAGAGAGTTCTAGAAAAACATCTATTTCTGCTTTATTGAATATGCCAAAGCCTTTGACTGTGTGGATCACAATAAACTGTGGAAAATTCTGAGAGAGATGGGAATACCAGACCACCTGACCTGCCTCTTGAGAAATCTGTATGCAGGCCAGGAAGCAACATTTAGAATTAGACATGGAACATCAGACTGGTTCCAAATCGGGAAAGGAGTACGTCAAGGCTGTACATTGTCACCCTGCTTATTTAACGTCTATGCAGAGTACATCATGAGAAACGCTGGACTGGAAGAAACACAAGCTGGAATCAAGATTGCTGGGAGAAATATCAATAACCTCAGATATGCAGATGACACTACCCTTCTGGCAGAAAGTGAAGAGGAACTAAAAAGCCTCTTGTTGAAAGTGAAAGAGGAGGGTGAAATAATTGGCTTAAAGTTCAACATTTAGAAAATGAAGATCATGGCATCTGGTCCCGTCACTTCATGGGAAATAGATGGGGAAACGGTGGAAACAGTGTCAGACTTATTTTTTTGGGCTCCAAAATCACTGTAGATGGTGATTGCAGCCACGAAATTAAAAGACGCTTACCCCTTGGAATAAAAGTTATGACCAACCTAGATAGCATATTCAAAAGCAGAGACATTACTTTGCCGACTAAGGTCCGTCTAGTCAATGCTGTGGTTTTTCCTGTGGTCATGTATGGATGTGAAAGTTGGACTGTGAAGAAGGCTGAGCGCTGAAGAATTGATACCTTTTATCTGTGGTGTTGGAGAAGACTCTTGAGAGTCCCTTGGGCTGCAGGGAGATCCAACCAGTCCATTCTGAAGGAGATCAACCCTGGGATTTCTTTGGAAGGAGTTATGCTAAAGCTGAAGCTCCAGTACTTTGGCCACCTCATGCGAAGAGTTGACTCATTGGAAAAGACCCTTATGCTGGGAGGGATTGGGGGCAGGAGGAGAAGGGGACGACTGAGGATGAGATGGCTGGATGGCATCACGGACTCAATGGACGTGAGTCTGAGTGAACTCCTGGAGTAGGTGATGGACAGGGATGCCTGGCATGCTGCGATTCATGGGGATGCAAAGAGTCAGACATGACTGAGCGACTGAGCTGAGGTCAGTAAATTGTGGATAGTTTTCTTCTAACAATTATCATGGGACAGGCAATTGGGCTCTTTAACAATGCTGAATTTCATCCAAGCCCTGGGAGGCTATTATAGAAAACATCTCCATTCCGTTCAGTTCCGTTCAGTCACTCAGTCGTGTCCGACTCTTTGCGACCCCATGAATCGCAGCACGCCAGACCTCCCTGTCCATCACAATCTCCTGGAGTTCACTCAGACTCAAGTCCATTGAGTCTGTGATGTCCTCAAGCCATTTCATCCTCGGTCGTCCCCTTCTCCTCCTGCTCCCAATCCCTCCCAGCATCAGGGTCTTTTCCAGTGAGTCAATTCTTCGCACGAGGTGACCAAAGTACTGGAGCTTCCGTTTTAGCATCATTCCTTCCAAGGAAATCCCAGGGTTGATCTCCTTCAGAATGGACTGGTTGGATCTCCTTGCAGTCCAAGGGACTCTCAAGAGTCTTCTCCAACACCACAGTTCAAAAGCATCAATTCTTTCACATCACCTAACACCTATTGTTGTAGATACCTGCATGCTTGCATGCTAAGTCGCTTCAGTCATGTCTGACTCTTTGCCTCCCCATCAGCTGTAGCCCACCAGGCTTCTCTGTCCATGAGATTTTCCAGGCAACAATACTAGAGTGGGTTGCCAGCCTGCCTCCAGTGGATCATCCAAACCCAAGGATCAAACCTGCCTGTACTGTGTCTCCTGCATTGGCAGGAGGATTCCTCCTTTACCACTAGCACCAACTGGGATGCCCATTATATTAGAGACATAGTCCTAATTAACAAATTTTCCAGAAAACATATTGGTTTAAGACAATACATCTCCATATTCTTAGAATTCCTGTGGGTGAAGAATAAAGAAAGGGCTTCGATGGCTAGTTATGTATCACTCTCTTTGGGGGGCAACTGGGTAATGGCCTGGGCCACTGTTACCTGGACACTCAGTTGGGCTGGAGGCTTTGCTTCCAAGTTGGCTCACTCTCTTGGCTTTTGGGGGAGGCCTCAGCACTTGACCACGGGGTCATCTGTGCAGGTTGCTTGAGAGACATCTAGCTTTTCTCAGGGCCAGTGACAGCAGACAGGGAGGAGGAAGCCTCCACACCAGGTATGAGTTTTTCACACTGTCACGTCAGTCATGTGTAATTATGAGAAATGGTCACTAAGTCCTGCACACTCAGTAGAGAGGACTTAGGCTCTAATATTTGGAGAGAGGAGTGTGGAAGGCTTTGTGGACTTTCCTAAAACCATCACATACAGAAAAACATCAGGTCAACTGAACAGAGTATTTTCTGAGGATGCTTCCTTTACTTCTCAACTTCTTTCCTGCCTCTTTAGTAACAATACTCTTTTTTCTAACAGTACATCATAAAATTTTGGCAAACTTAAACCAGTTATTCCAGGAAAGAAAACTGTAACTTTATAAAACAGGTCAATGACCTTAACAGTAATTGCAACCATAAATCTAAAATGATTTTTCGAACCACAATTTCTTTTAAAATGAAGGTGTTAGCAGTATTAAACAGATTTCAATCTACATAAGAATTATACTAAAGATATTTAGACTTGTTTAAGATGGATTTATGAAAATGTTGCTGCGTGCTTGGTCCCTCCATCATGTCCAACTCTTTGTGACCCTTTGGACTATAGCCCTCCAGGCTCCTCTGTCCATGGAATTCTCCAGGCAAGATTACTGGAGTGGGTTGCCCCTTCCTTCTGCAAAGGAATATGATTGACCCAGGGATCAAACCTACATCTTCCTTGTCTTCTGCATTACAGGTAGATTCTTTACCCACTGAGCCATAGGGAAAGCCTATGAAAATGGCAGATCAACCCAAATATATTTATATCACAGCAAAGTTATCCCACAAGGGACTGTGTAAAGTTCTTTCAGACAAGATGAGGAAACTGACCAGTTAAATAATTTATCAGATATTCATAATTTCATTAAATAAGCTGATGATCAGATGCAGGATTTTGTTCTCAGCCTGCTCCACTGCTGTTTTGTATCAACAACCAGTTTAATGGAGCAAAGGAGATGTGCCTGGAATGATACTGAGGTACTGAAAGTGAACCCGCATTAGGACAGGTTCATTACTCAGAAAGATGCCCATGTGTGAGGTTGGACTCAATAACATGATATTTAGCTGTGATATTTATAAGATCCTGGGCCTGGATCATAGGAATAAGCAGCACAAGTACGGAAAGACTAGAAACACTTTTAAAACTCAGTGAATACATTTCATCAATTTTGAGATCAATCTGAGCCAACACTATGATGGACAGCCAAGCCTGCTCATGAGACCAGAACTTGTATTGGTAGAAGTGTAAGAGGGGAATGAGGTTGTTCTGAGTCTTGACAAAGTCAGTGCCACTCTGAGCATAGTGGACTCTTATATGTGCTTCAATAAATGATCTGGTTAGAGAGACAAAGACAGATTCACATGTGACTGAATAAAAGAGAGGAGGAAAATAGCTCAGGCCAGTGATAGTAATGATGTTTACTTTTATTTATGCCCTCTTTGTGTACCTTTTGCAAGTGAGTCTCAGTGGATTATTTTACTAATTCATGTATTATGAAGCAACAAAATGAGGTGAATAACTACTAGATCTGAACTCAGATAATCAGGACTCAAATCTCTCCTCTATAATGTAATGACAAAGTTAGTTGAGTTCTTTTCACTTGACTCCTGCAAATACACTCAAGCTTGCCCAACATGGTATTATTGTTAAATACACATATCGACATACATGGTGAAATTTGTAAAATTCAAGGATGAAGAGAAATTATTCTAATCTCCAAAACGTAGTGGGAAGAAACCTAGATTGTTACTTAAGAGGAATCAAACTAAATAAGCATTTCAAGCTAAAACATGTAGAGAAGCTTCAAAAAAGTGTGGGAAATCTATTAGTGATGAGAGATGCAGACTATAGGCCTTGAGATTGTATAATTGACAAGTCTTTTTTAAAGGGTTTAAGATATGCAAAGATTCAAAGTTTATAATTCACTTAGTAAGCATATGTGATAATTACTCAATACATATTAAAAATAAATTGTAATTATGTTATATATCATTTAAAATCTTTGTAAGAAACACTGAAAAATGCATTATTTTCCAATTAAAATTAGACACAAGCATTCAATGGTTTCCCTTAATCTTAACCATTTGGAAATTGAGAATTATTGATTGTCCATTTCTCTGATTAGACAAGCAAGGGAACAGATGCCTAATATCTAGTTTGAGTGATAAACAGTAATGTTACTTTCCTGTGTGATTAGATCCATGAACATTATTGTGGTTCTCTATATATATCACATGTTTCCAATAAACAGGAAATTAAAGTAATGAATGTTAATTGGGAAAACAACAACAACAACACTGTTTTCTTTCTGCATTGACTTGGTCTGAGAAGAAGTGTCAGGATTTTTGTTTCTGGTTAGAATGGAAAAGAAAGAAAAAGAAGTCAAATGAGCCACAAGATAAAATCTGTACTTTCATCTCTTGACTAAGATGCTAATTTAGTCAACCATGGTTAGCACTTCTCTACTTAAGGAGCATCCATTTATTAAGTCTCTATAGTTTTCTACCAAGAGAATCTACATGCAAACTTTATATGATATGACTCACAAAGTATAATTTGACCTTCAATATCAAGGACCTCTTTACGTATGTCAATCATCTGAGTTTTCTATAACTTCTTTTCCTAGAAACCATAATGTAATGAGTGTAATTAACTGATTCAACCATGGTTAGCACTTTACTTAAGGAGAATTCATTTATTAATTCTCTATAGTTTTCTACCAAGAGAATCTACATACAAATTTTATATGATATGACTCACAAGATATAATTTGACCTTCAATATCAAGGACCTCTTTACGTATTTCAATCATCTGAGTTTTCTATAACTTCTTTTCCTAGAACCATAATGTAGTAAGTGTAATTAACTTAACAAGAACATAATTCATTGAGATAATGTTAATTTCTTATATGATTGTATAATGAGGTAAAGCATTATTTCTACTTTTTTTTATTCCAAGGGAAACATTGTAATTATCCAGTAATAAAACATGGACGGCTGTATCATTCATACAGAGGACACTTTCCAGCACGTGTAAATCAGCAGTTTCTCTATACCTGTGATCAGTATTTTGTGCCTCCTTCACAATATTCCTCGGATTACCTGACTTGCACAGCAGAAGGTTGGTCTCCAGAAGAGCCATGCCTCAGTAAGTAAACCTATTTAAGTATAAACAAAAAAAAAAAAAAGTAAATATGCATAAATCTTTGAAAGAGTGAAGAGACAAAAGTGTACAACTGAGTACAGATAAGTGTTGTGTAACAAGAATAAGGCCAAGGGAAGAGTTCTATGAAAAAAAAAATCCAAATAGATCTTCCCTTTACTAGAGGCTCTTCATGTAAAGCCTGTGAGATAGAGACTTTATAAGAATATCTGTATCATTTATACATACTTTAATTATAAACTAAAGAAAAATGATATGGAATGTTGATTTTCATTTGTAACAATGGTAGTAGTAACTTTCATTTTTATCGTTATGTATTATATTTGAATGCTAGTGCAGTCACATTTAAATTCTAGAAGGTTAATCTTTAAGGTTCTATTTTAACAAATTTATGGGTTTTTTCTCATATTATTTTTATGATCCTAGGAGAATGTATTTTCAATAATTTGGAAAATGGATATACCCCAAGTAGTGAAAAAAAAGTTTTACAGGGTGAAACTGTAAGGGTTCGCTGCTATCATGGCTACAGTCTTCAAAATTATCGGAACATAATGACCTGCACAGAGAGTGGCTGGTCTCCTCCTCCCAGATGCATCCGTGTCAGTGAGTAAACTGGGCTGAGATCCCAGTGTGTTCATAATTTTCTAAGACTCAGCTGTATTATTCACTCCAAAAGTTTATATTAACCTCTTGTTTTGCCAAGGACCTATTTAATTTTATTTTTTACAAGTGTCTATGGGTGTACCTATGGACTTCTTGATAAGTATATAACAAAATGCATGTACCTATTGATAGACAGACATTGCTCAAGAAAATAGGGAAAGATCCACAAAGAAGAAACCTGTAATAACAAAGTGAGGTTAGAAAGATGGCAGGAGTCTCACTGTTTCTCCTGGTATAAACACAGACTTTGACTATCATTTGTGGATAAGAGGATCTTTGTGGGGGTACAGGAGTCTAGCAGAGACACGACAACATGCTGCTAGGGCAACAAAGATTCAAGACTGAATGCATCACTGAGGGTTAGAGCAGTAGTCTCATTTTGCCCCTGAGGTGGCACTGCTTACTGCCAAGACTGACCCCTCAGCACAGGATTTTACCTGTGGGGGAAATCAGAGTGTGTGAGCAAGTGCCGCATCCTTATCTTCCAGCCTTTTCTCTCTCCCCTTATCCAGGACACTGGGGTCACCTGCATGACTGGGGGGTGGGGAGAGGCCAGAAACACAGCATCCAGGGCTAGGATTCTTCAAGGGACACGGGTCCTACTGACCATGTGGAGACCCCACCAGGGAGCCCCAAACCATTGCAGACACTGTGCTTGTGGTTCTGCTCACCCTTGGGCCCCTCATCTCATCCACATCCCCCTCCCCAGGGCCAGCTCCCTGTGTAGGTCCCCACAGTGGCATCTAGACCTTTGCAGATGGCCTGTGGGACATCTAGAAGCCAACCTGTCCCCGTGGGTCTGTTAGAAACCACACGAATGTGAGCATTTGGCACTGCCCCAGGGAAGCAGCCAGGACACTGTCGGCACAGAGACTGTCTTTGCTGCGTTGATAGAAGCATATGAGCTTCAGAATTCTCTCCTAGGAGGAATTGAGTACATAGGACAGGTGTGTCCTTAAAAGAGGTCTAAAAAAGTCTCAAAATCCCTATCAGGATGACAGTGTACTTGCTTCCCCAAGTCAGTCTGTAAAGACAGGAGGGAGTGACTGCTTCTTTAAAGCAATCACAGCAACTTGAGACTTTAAGGGACACAGACATCAAAGGACTAAAATGTTAACAGAGAAACACGGTAGTTTTTCAGTTACTGACCCCAAATAATGGATATGGATGATTTGTCTGATGAGTAAGTCAAAGTAATTGCTTAAGAACTTCATTGAGATAGAAGAAATGGCAACCCAGCCCAGTATTCTTGCCTGGGAGATCCCATGGACAGAGGAGCCTGTTGGGCTACCATCCATTGAGTCTCAATGAGTTAGACACAACAGTATCTTAGCATGCACTCATACATTCCTTTATATGTAGTGTAATTATTGATAGATAAGGATGTATTAATACTATCTTTTGTAACAGGATGTTTTACAGTTCCCTAATTCCTTTCCTCCGACTGCTTGCCTTTGTGAATTCATGATTTTTGTTATAGTAGTGTAACAATACTACTATATTTTTTGTTATAGTAGTATGCATTTAATAAACTTCTCTGTACCATTAGTGAATCTAGTATGGATTCCTGCTTTGTTTACCATGAGATTTACATCAAGCATCTTTCAGAGAGAGCAGTGTGTTTTATGCTGATAATATATGAACACAACCATATATGAAATCTCCTTCCTTTTTCCCTTCTCCATTTTATCTTTTTGATGTCATGATTTGCCTCTTTTTATAGTGTGTACTTAATTTAAAAACAATTGTAGCTATAGTTACTTTTATATTCTGGCACTTTAACTCTTAAAGAGTTAAGTGTTTAACATTCCATATCAAAGTAACTATAGTTTCCTGAATGTGAATGTGCACTTAAATTTACCAGTGTACTATGTATTTTCATGGAATTAATTAGCATTATTTTACTTTAGCTTGAATAATTCCTTTTAGTGTTTCAGTAAGGAAGGTCTGTGTGCCTGTTCAGTTATCTCAGTTGTGTCTGATTCTTTGTGACCCTATGGGTGGCAGCCTGCTAGGTTCTCTGTCCATGGGCTTCTCCAGGCAAGAATACTGGAGTGGGTTGCCATGCCCTCCTCAAGGAGGCCTGCTGCTGCTGCTGCTAAGTCGCTTCAGTTGTGTCCGACTCTATGAGACCACACAAACGGCAGCCCACCAGGTTCCCCTTTCCCTGGGATTCTCCAGGCAAGAACACTGGAGTGGGTTGCCATTTCCTTCTCCAGTGCGTGAAAGTGAAAAGTGAAGTGAAGTCGCTTAGTTGTGTCTGACTCTTAGTGACCCCATGGATTGCAGCCCACTAGGCTCCTCCATCCATGGATTTTTCCAGGCAAGGAGGGTCTAGCTGTGTTCAATTTTCTCAGTACTTTTTGGTCAAGTGAAGTATTTATATTCTTTTCTTTTCTGAATGATGTTTTCAAATATTATTCTTTGGCAGTTTTTCTTTCAACACTTGGAATATATCATTCCACTTTCTCTGGCCCACTAGGTTTTTGCTGAGAAATACTCTTAGATCCAAATGAAAGCTCCTTAGTAAATTCCAGGTCAGGAAGCAACAGTGACAACTGGATATGGAGCAACAGACTGGTTCCAAGCAAGAAAAGGAGTACGTCAAGGCTGTATATTGTCACCCTGCTTATTTAACTTCTATGCAGAGTACATCATGAGAAACTCTGGGCTGGATGAAGCACAAGCTGGAATAAAGATTGCTGGGAGAAATAACTATAGCCTCAGATATGCAAGTGACACCACCCTTATGGCAGAAAGGGAAGAAGAACTGAAGAGCCTCTTGATGAAAGTGAAAGAGGAGGATGAAAAAGTTGACTTAAAGCTCAACATTCAGAAAACTAAGATCATGGCATCTAGTCCCATCACTTCATGGCAAACAGATGGGGAAACAGTGGAAACAGTGGTTGACTTTATTTTTAAGGGCTCCAAGATCACTGCAGATGGTGATTGCAGCCATATTAAAATATGCTTATGCCTTAGAATTAAAGTTATGACCAACTTGACAGAATATTAAAAAGTAGAGACATTTCTTTGTGAACAAAGGTCCGTCTAGTCAAGGCTATGGTTTTTCCAGTGGTCAAGTATGGATGTGAGAGTTGTATACATAGAAAGCTGAGTGCCAAACAATTAATGCTTTTGAACTGTGGTGTTGGAATAGACTCTTGAGAGTCCCTTGGACTGCAAGGAGATCCAACCAGTCCATCCTTAAGGAGATCAGTCTTGGGTGTTCATTGGAAGGACTGATGTTGAAGTTAAAACTTCAATACTTTTGCCACCTGATGAAAAGAGATGACTCATTTGAAAGAAACCCAATGCTGGGTAAGACTGAGGGAAGGACAGAAGGGGACAACAGAGGATGAGATAGTTGGATGGCATCACTGACTCAATGGACAAGGTTTGAGTAAACTCCGGGAGTTGGTGATGGACAGGGAGGCCTGGTGTGCTGTGGTTCATGGGGTCGCAAAGAGTCAGACATGACTGAGCGACTGAACTGAACTGAACTGAAGTAGTAAATTACAAGGGTTTTGTTTTGTTAGCTTGTTTGTTTTTTCCTCATGCTGCTTGAAGGCTTCTCATTTTTTCTTTGATTTTTGCAACTTTATTGTAATGTGTGTTGTAGAGGATTTTTTAAGTTGATTTGATTTGGTCATCTGTAAGTTTCCTGAACTTAGATATTCAAATATCATCCTTGATTTGGGAAGTTCTCAGACATTACTCCTTAAATATGTTTTCTGTCTCATCTCCTTTTCTCCTCCTGGAACTTCAATTATTTTCAAATTGGTCTATTGACAATCTAGCATAGATCATGTAGCCATTCTTTGTTCTTTTTCATTGCTTTGTTATAAGGTGTTTTTGTTTTGATTTTAATCTCCCTTGACAGGATAACTTTGATATGTCATCTATCTCACAGATTCTTCTGCTCTTTTCACTCTGTGGATGATACTCTTTAATGAATTTTTTCATTTCATTCTTGGATCCTTCAGCACCAGAGTTTCTGTTTTTTTTTGTTTGTTTGTTTGTTTTTTATGATTTGTACCTTTTATTTAACTGTTTGTTTTGTCCATTGTTTATTGTTCATTTGTTTAATGTTTTCCTGCTTTTGTTCAACTCTCTTAATGTATTTCTGTAGCACACTGTTATTTAAAACACCTATTTTTGAATTCTTCCTTGGGTAAATCACAGATCTCCAATCTCCAGATGTGAATACTGAAGATTTTTATACTTTTTGGTGTCATGATACTTTGGGTTCATGTTCCTTGAAGTTTTGTGGTGCTGTTTTTCTAATTAAAGTACCAGTCTCCTTTGGGTGAGACATAACTTCCTTCAACCCGGCTAGAGTCTCTGCAGCTATCTCAGATCTTCTATAGTGGCACCTGCTGACACTTCTCATCCCTGTTTTGTCAGAACTTCTGTGCTTCATCTCTTGTCTAGATACATGAGTGCACCACAATTTGTACTGACAGCCTGTTGTTTGTTTCCCCCAAAGTAGCACTACATCTTAATCTTGTGTTCCTGTTCTGGGCCACAGATTTAAGCCAAATTTCTGTGCAAGCTCACTGGTGGTCTGTCAAAGGTGGCTCTTCCTCTGAGTCAGTTGTAACCACAGGGATCTGGCCACAGGGTGGAAGGGTGTGTGAATGAAGCAGACAGAGGTCCTCCTGTGAAAACCTGGACTTTCACAGGATTAGCTCCATGCATGAATTTTTAAGGTAGGTTTTCCAGGACTCCTGGAGTGCAGCTGAGAAGGAACTGAGATGGTTCATGAGCCACTGTAGGCATCACAGTCAAGACAGAGATCTGTCTGCCTTTTAACTCATGCATGCATGAGCGAGCCTCCTCCTGGGACCCTTGGCATATGGAATTTAGGGGTGGGTGGTTGTTTATTTTATATTTATTTATTTTTAATTGAAGGATTTACAGTATTATGTTGGATTCTACCAAAAATCAACAAGAATAAGCCATAGATTTACCCATGTTCCCTCCCACATGAACATCCCTCCCAGCTCCCTGCCCATCCCACCCTTCTAGGTTGTTACTGAGCTCCGGTTTGAGCTCCCTGAGTCATACAGCAAATTCCCATTGACTGCCTATTTTACATACGGTAGTGTAAATTTGCATGGTAACCCTCTCCATCCAACCCACCCCTACTTCTTCCCTGGCAGCCATGTCCATAAGTCTGTTCTCAGGTTCTGTGTCTCTATTGCTGCTGTGCAAATAGGTTTATCAGTACAACATCTCTAGATTCCATTTATGCGTGTTACTATATGATATTTGTTCTTCCCTTTCAGACTTAATTCACTCTGTATCCTAGGCTCTATGTTCATCCACATCTTTAGGACTGACTCCAGTGCATTCCTTTTTATGGCTGAATAATATTCCACTGTATATATGTAGCACAGCTTCTTTATCTATTCATCTGTCGATGGACATCTATGTTGCTTCCATGTCCTAGCTGTTGTAAATGGGACTGCAGTAAACATTGGGGTACATGTGTCTTTTTCCATCTTGGTTTCCTCAGGGTATCTATCTAGGAGTGGGATTGGTGGGTCATACAGTGGTTTTATTCCTCATTTTGTAGGGACTCTCTATGCTGTTCTTTATAGTGGCTGTATCTATTTACATTCCCGCCAACAATGTGTGGGTTCCCTTTTCTCCACATCCTCTCCAGCATTTATTGTTTGTAGACTTTTTGATCATGGCCATTCTGACTGGTGTGAAGTGATATCTCATTATAGTTTTGATTTGCATTTCTTTAACAGTGAGTGATGTTGAACATCTATTCATGTGTTTATTAGCCATCATAGGTCTTTGGACAAATGTCTGTTTAGGTCTTTTTCCCACTTTTTGATTGGGTTGTTTGTTTTTTTGGTATTGATTTTTATGAGCTGCTTGCATCTTTTGGAAATTAATCTTTTGTCAGTTGTTTTATTTGCTGTTATTTTTTCCCATTCTGAGCATTGTCTTTTCACCTTATTAATAATTTCTGGATAAGCTTTTTAAATTATGTCTCACTTGATTATCTTTTTTTTTTCCTGACTACTCTAGGAGGTGGGTCATAGATGATCTTGCTGTGATTTATGACATAAGGTGTTCTGCCTGTGTTTTCCATCCATTTTGAGTTTATCTTTGTGTATGGTGTTAGGAAGTAGTCTAATTTCATTTTTTTCATGTAGTTGTCAAGTTTTCTCAGCAGCACTTAGTTATAGAAGAGACTGTCTTTGCTCCACTGTATATTCTTGCTCCTTTTCAAACATAAGCTATCCATAGGTGTGTGGGTTTATTTCTGGGCTTTCTGTCTTGTTCCATTGGTCTCTATTTCTGTATTTCTGCCAGTACCACACTGTCTGGATGACTATAGCTTTGTAGTCAGTTCAGAGTCAGGAAGGTTGATTCCTCTAGCTCTATTTTTCTTTCTCAAGATCGCTTTGGCTATTCAGGTCTTTTATGTTTCCCTATGAATTGTGAGACTTTTTGTTCTAGTTCTGTGAAAAACACCATTGGTAATTTGATACAGATGACATTGAATCTGTAGATTTTATTTGGTAGCATAGTCATTTTCACAATCTTCCAACCCCAGATAATGGAAAAACTCTCCATCTGTTTATGTTGTCTTTGATTTCTTTCCTCAGCGTCTTACACTTTTCTGTATACAACTCTTATGTCTCCTTAAGTAGGTTTATTCCTAGACATTTTATTCTTTTTGTTGCAATGGTAAATAGGATTGATACTTTAATTTCTCTTTCTAATGTTTCATAGGGATTCAAGTGATTTTTGTGCATTCATTTTTCTTTCTTTCTTTCTTTCTTTTTTACTTTACAATATTGTATTGGTTCTGCCACACATCAACATGATTCCACGTGGGCATAAGCATGTTCCCCATCCTGAACCCCACTTCTACCTCCCCTCCTGTACCATCCCTCCGGGTCATCCCAGTGAACCAGCCCCAAGCAGCCTGTATCGAACCTGGACTGGCGATTAGTTTCTTATATAATATTATACGTGTTTCAGTGCCATTCCCCCAAATCGTCCCATCTTCTATCTCTCCCACAGAGTCCAAAAGACTATTCTATACATCTGTGTCTCTTTTGCTGTCTTGCGTACAGGGTTATTGTATGTATAGTGTATAGGTATATTGTATGTATAGTGTATATACTATATATATAGTGTATAGTGTGTGTGTGTGTATATTATATATATATATATATATAGTGTTTTTCTTTCTGGCTTATGTCACTCTGTATAATACATTTTGTATCCTGTCACTTTGCTAAATTCACTGATTACTTCTTGTAATTTTCTGATAGTATCTTTTGGGTTTTCTATGTGTAGTATCATCTGTGTCCAAACAATGAGAGTTTTGCACCTTCCTTTCCAATCTGGATTCCTTTTATTTCTTTTTCTCCTCTGCTGTAGCTAAGGCTCCCAAACAATGATGACTAATAGTGCTGACAGTGGGCACCCTTGTCTTTTCCTGATCATAGAGGGTATGCTTTCAGTTTTTCACCATAGAGAATAATGTCTGCTCTGGGATTTTCACATATGGCCTTTATTATGTTGAGGTAGTTTCCCGTTTTGCTCATTTTTTGAAGAGTATTTATTATAAGTGGGTGTTGAAATTTTCCAGAAACTTTTTCTGTATTTATTTTGATTACCATATGAATTTATCTTGCAATTTGTTAATATGGTATATCACATTGATGGATTTGTCTATACTGAAGAATGCTTGCATCCCTGGGATAAACCCAACTTGATGGTTGCGATCATGATGTGCTGCTGCTGCTGCTGCTGCTAAGTCACTTCAGTCATGTCCGACTCTATGCAACCCCGTAGATGGCAGCCCACCAGGCTCCCCCATCCCTGGGATTCTCCAGGAAAGAACACTGGAGTAGGTTGTCATGTCCTTCTCCAATGCATGAAAGTGAAAAGTGAAAGTGACTCGGTCATGTCCAACTCTTAGCGACCCCATGGACTGAAGCCTACCAGGCTCCACCAGGATTTTCTAGGCAAGAGTACTGCAGTGATGTGCCTTCTCCGTATCACGGTGTACTATCTTTTTAATGTATTTTTTTAAATTAATTTTTATTTTTTTAGTTTGTTTTGCTTTACAATACTGTATTCGTTTTGCTACACATCGAAATGAATCAGCCACGAGTATACATGAACTCCCAATCCCGACCCCCACCTCCCCCCTCCCGCCCCACACCCTCTCTGTGGATTATCCCCGTGCATCAGTCCCAAGCATCCTGCATCCTGCATCAAACCTGGACTGGCGATTCGTTTCACTTATGATATCATACATGTTACACTGCCACTCTGCCAACTCATCCCACCCTCTCCCTCTCCCACAGAGTCCAAAAGGCCGTTCTATACATCTGTGTCTCTTTTGCTGTCTTGCGTACAGGTTTATCATTACCATCATTCTAAATTCCATATATATGTGTAAGTATACTGTATTGGTGTTTTTCTTTCTGGCTTACTTCACTCTGTATAATCGGCTCCAGCGTCATCCACCTCATTAGAACTGATTCAAATGTATTCTTTTTAATAGCTGAGTAATACTCCATTGTGTATATGTACCACAGCTTTCTTATCCATTCATCTGCTGATGGACATCTAGGTTGCTTCCATGTCCTGGCTATTATAAACAGTGCCGCAATGAACATTGGGGTACACGTGTCTCTTTCAATTCTGGTTTCCTTGGTGTGTATGCCCAGCAGTGGGATCGCTGGATCATAAGGCAGTTCTATTTGCAATTTTTTAAGGAATCTCCACACTGTTCTCCATAGTGGCTGTACTAATTTGCATTCCCACCAACAGTGTAAGAGGGTTCCCTTTTCTCCACACCCTCTCCAGCATTTATTGCTTGTTGACTTTTGGATCGCAGCCATTCTGACTGGTGTGAAATGGTACCTCATTGTGGTTTTGATTTGCATTTCTCTGATAATGAGTGATGTTGAGCATCTTTTCATGTGTTTGAATGTATTTTTGAACTCGGTTTGCTAGTGTTCTGTTGAGGATTTTTCCATCCATTTTCATCAGTTATATTGGCCTGTAATTTTCTTTTTTTTTGTTGTCTTTGTCTGGTTTTGGTATAAGGGTAATGATGGGCTTGTAGAACGAGTTTGGAAATGCTCCTTCCTCTGCAGTTTTTTGAAAGAGTTTTGTAAGAATATTATTAGCTCTTCTCTAAATGTTTGAGAGAACTCACTGAGAAACCATCAGGCCTTGTGCTTTAATTTTTTGAGTTTTATTTATTTGTCACATTTTCAATTTCAGTGCATATAATTGGCTTGTTCATAATTTCAATTTCTTCCTGGTTCTCAGTTCAGTTCAGTTCAGTCGCGCAGTCGTGTCCGACTCTTTGCGACCCCATGAATCGCAATACGCCAGGTCTCCCTGTCCAACACCAACTCCCTGAGTTCACTCAGACTCACGTCCATTGAGTCCATGATGCCATCCAGCCATCTCATCCTCGGTCGTCCCTTTTCCTTCTGCCCCCAATCCCTCCCAGCATCAGGGTCTTCCAATGAGTCAACTTTCTCAGAATATATTTATTTCTTTCAGGTTGTCCACTTTATTGGCATATAGTTGCTCATGATAGCTTCTTTTGATCATTTGTATTTCTGTTGTAAACTCTCCTTTCTTGTTACTAATATTATTGATTTGATTCTTCTCCCATTTTTTTCTTGAGGTGTTTGCCTAATTGTTTGTCAATTTTGTTTCTCTTCTCAAAGAAGCAGCTTTTAGTTTTATTAGCCTTTACTATTGTTCCTTCCTTTCTTTTTCATTTATTTCTGCTCTGATCTTTAGGATTTCTTTCCTTCTACTAACTTTGGGTTTGTTTTTTGCCCCTCTTTATTGAGTTGTTTTAGGTGTAAATTAGGTTGGCAATTTGATGTTTTCCTTGTTTCTTCCCTTTTTAAACTTCCCTTTTAGAACTGTTTTGCTGCATCCTATAGGTTTTGAGTTGTTGTGTTTTCATTGTCATTTGCTTGAAGAATTTGTTGATTTCCCTTTTGATTTATTCAGGATCCAGTCTATTATGTAAAAGCATATTGTTTAATTTCCAAGTGTTTGTGTTTTTACAATTTCCTCTCTATTTGACATCTATTCTCATAGTATTGTGATCAGAAAAGATGCTTCATATAATTTCAATTTTTTTTTAATTTACTGAAGTTTGATTTGTGACCCAGGGTATGGTCTATCCTGGAAAATGTTCCATGAACACTTGAGAAGAAGGCATATTCTTATGCATCTGGGTGGAAAGTTCTGAAGATATCGATTATGTCCATTTGGTCTAATGTTTCATTTATGATTTATGTTTCCTTATTAATTTTCTGTTTTGATGCTCTGTCCATTGTTAACATCCCTTACAATTATTGTGTGTTAACATCCCTTACCATTATTTTATTGCTGTCAATTTCCCCTTTTATATGTGTTAGTTATTGCCTTATGCATTGAGGTGCTTCTATGTTGGGTGCATAAATATATAGAATTATGTCTTCTTCTGGATTGATCCCTTGATCATTATATAATGTCCCTTCTTTATTTCATATAATATTCTTTATTTTAAAGACTGTTTTGTCAGAAATGAGAATTGCCACTTCAACTTCCTTTTGATTTCCATGTTCATGAAATATGTTTTTCCATCCTTTTAATTTCAGTCTGTATGTGTCTCTAAGTCTGAAGTGGGTCTCTTGTAGACAGCATATATATGGGTCTTGTTTTTGGATCCATTCAGCCAATCTGTGTCTTTAGTTGGAGAGTTTAATCCATTTACATTTAAAGTAATTATTTATATATTACTATTAGCATTTTCCTTTTTAATATAATATAATATAATATAATAATATAATAAATACTATATGTTCCAATTAGCATTTTCTTAATTATTTTGTGTTTCTTGTAGGTTTTTCCTTTGTCTTATGCTTATAAGTCTCTTTAATATTTGTTGTAAATATGGTTTGATGGTGCTAAATTCTCTTAACTTCTGTTTTTCTGTAAAGATTTTAACTTTTCCTTCAATGTTGAATGAAATCCTTGCCAGGTAGAGTAATCTTGCTTGTAGATTTTTCCCTTTTAGTACTTTAAATATATCCTGCCATTCCTTTCTGACCTGCAGAGTTTCTGCTGAAAGATCAGCTCTTAATTGAATGGCTTTTCCCTTGTGCGTTACTTGTTGCTTTTCCCTTACTGCTTTTAATATTCTTTCTTTGTTTTTAATCTTTGTTGATTGGTATGTGTTTGACGTGTTTCTCCTTGGGTTTCTCCTCTATTGTACTCTCTGTGCATTTTGAATTTGATTGACTATTTCCTTTCCCATGCTGGAAAAGTTTTCAACTATAATATATTCAAAAATGTTCTCAGTGACTTTCTTTTTCTCTTTTTCATCTGGGACCCCTGTAACTCAAATGTTGATGAGTTAAGTACTGTCCCAGAGGTCTCCAAAGCTCTCCTCAATTCTTTTCATTCTTTTTCCTTTTTCCTGCTCATCAGCAACTACTTCCACCATTTAATCTTCCAGCTCACTTTTCATTTTTTTTTTGCTTCAGTTAATCTATTATTGTTTCCTTCTAGAGAATTTTTTATTTCTGTAATTGTATTATTCATCTTTGTTGACTGATTCTTTATTTCTTCTATATCCTTGGTTATTGTGTTAATTTGTTGATTGCTTCTTGGCATTTTATCCATTCTCTTTTCAAGGTTTGGAACATGTTTCCTATCATTGCTTTGAATTCTTTTTAAGGTATTTTGCCTATTCTCTGCTCCCCCCACCCCCCACCCTTTTTTTTTTTTTTTTTGGTCTTTGTGCTTCTAGCTTGTTTCTTCATTTGAGCAATATTTTTCTGCCCCCCCCCCTTTTTTTCTCATTATTGCATTTGATGTCTCCTTTCCTCAGGCTTTCAGGTCGAATTCCTCCTTCTTTTTGGTTTCTGCCCTTGGTGTGTCAGGTTGTGCCAGTGGTCTGTGTAGGCTTCTTTTGGGTGTGACTTTTGTTTGTACTCTGGTGAAGGGAGGTAAGTTTTTTTTTTTTCCCCCTCTAATGGGCAGGACTTTATGAGGTGGCAATCTTATTTGCTGATGACTGGGTTTGTGTTATAATCTGGTTTGCTTTTGGGGTGAGGCATCCTACATTGGGTGCTGCTGGCAGCTGGGTGATACCAGGTGTATACAGGTGGAGGCCTTTATGGGGGTTCTCACTAATAAATATTCCCTGAGGTTAGGAGTTTTACGGCAGTCTAGAGTCTTGTCAGTGCTCCCACTTCAAAGGCTCTGGGCCTGATCTCTGGCCAGGGAAGTGAGATACCACAGGTGGTTTCTAATGGCATTAAAGGGGATTTAAACAAACACACTAAAACAAGAAACAAAATGCAAACACCAAAGGGCAAATACAAAATAAGACAAGTACTCACAAAAATAGTGGGATATAGACACATGCATGTACACACAGGAAAAAAAAAAAAGAAATAGTATTAAAAAAAAGAAGAAGAAAGTAGAAGAGATTGATCCAGTGAGCAAATGGAAGCAAAAATTATATGAACTAGTTATTAAAAAACTGACTAAAACCATAAACTGGAAAACAAAACCAAAGCCATGTGACAACTGGGGAATAAAGCAAATAAAGCAAAACAGACTAATAAACATAGTGAGGAAAGGAAGAAAAGAAAGAAAGACTAGAAAAGAAAATTTCAATACAGGTAGATGAATGTTTATATATATTAAACAATAACTTACAACAGGAAAAGAATAACAAAAGAAAACATAAGAATATATGTGGAAAAATAATAAATATTTAAAAAACTTCAAAAATTAAAAACAGGAAAAAGTCCATAAAACAACAAAGGAAGAAGTATTTAAAGGAAATTAAAAGTGTGATTTAAAAAATTTCTTAAAAGCATAAGTAGATTTAATAGTAGCATTAAAATCAACAACTAGAATAACAAGAATAAAAAGGTAAAAACCCAATAGCAACTACTGAATAAGTTAAAATATAAGAATTATAAATATTTTTTTGATCAGCTGTAAGCATCCTTTTCCTCAGTGTGAGTCACAGTCCATTTCATCTCCCTTGGCTCGTCTCTGGACCTATTGTGGTGGCAGCTCAGACTCTAATCTGGTTCTACTCATATCTGCCAGTGCTAGTGGTTTTTCTTTTTCAGGAACTCTATAGTTTAAATATTCCATAAATACAAAGTCTGCCTACTTGATCATGTGGAGTCAATCTTCAGCTTATACTACTGGTGGGAATGTTTTGGTTCTATTCTTTAGCCTTGGATTTCACTTATGGCTTTATCTCCACTCAGCATGTGAGTCCTCTACAGGAGTTTGCTCCTGAGGCTCGCTTGGACGACTTGAGTGTGCCCCAGGGAGGACCAAATGTGGAGGTGGTGCAGTTGCTTGGATTGCAGGGGCCCTGGCAGTAGCAGGCACTAAGGGAAGCCACTGGCTATGACAGCAGGAAATATGAGGCCCTAAGGGTTCTTTGTAGCCTCTGGCTGCTCTGTCCTTATGGGATTGAGCATGGGAATGACACAGGAGCTTGGATAATGGGGACCCTGCCAATGCCAGATACAAGCTGGTGGCTATTGTCAGGAGGTATGTGACTATTCGGGACTTTTCTAGCTTCGACAGCTCTCCCCAGTGAGGACTGAGCATGGAGGTGACACAGCTGCTTGAATTATGAGAACCCTGGCAGTGCCAAGCGTGCAGGGAAACCAACTGACTCAGCTGCAGGAGCTATGGCCCTATTAGAGTCTTTTCCTAGCTTCTGGCATCTGGCCATCAGAGGGCCTCTTTGGCTGGTCCTCCCCTGTTGCTTGGCCCCTTCAGCTGCTGACAGAGCCCCTCACTTGGAGTAATTGTCTGTTGTTTATCTCATCAGGGACTTAAAGATCACCCTGGCTGGGGTCCTTCTGTGTTGCTTTGCACATCAAGTCCTTATAGGCCTACCCTCCCTGGGTTGTTTCAGCTGTCTGGTGCTGATATGTTCAGAGAGAGAGGCTGCAGAGATTGCTCTATTGTCTGTGTGTGACCCAGCAGTATCACACTTCCTCCAGGTTAGCTGGCATTCTTTCATAAGCATTTTCCACTGCAATCTTCTCCATCAGGTTCCCTCACACCATCTCCCTTCAGTCAACAGCAGACCTTGCCCTGGGATTGTTTTCCAATCTCTATGTTCCAGCTCCAAGCTACAGCACTTTCTAGGGGACTTGAATCCCTGTCTGGGGTATGTATGGCTGTGGCAAGGATTGTCTGTGTGATCCTCATTCCATTCAGACTCTCACAGATCAGCTGCTTCACTCTCCAACAGCCTCAATACTTCACCTCTGTCGCAAACATTTGCCCTCCCATGCAGCTCTGTCCCTGTTTCAGTTCCCCAACCCCAGGTGCAGATCCAGTTCTACTCACTCTCCTTTTTTTTTTTTTTGCCATCCATCCTTTGTCCTGCTAACACATTGTGGTTGTGCTGCCCATGGACCATAAACATTGGATACGTCAACGACAGTGTTGAATGCATGGGTTTAGCCAGGAGATGTACATGTGAGATTATCACTCGGTAAATGATGACATCAGATTGGAAAAGAATGTAGAATGAAAATAGAAGAGAGCTCAAGACTGAGTCC
Source organism: Aepyceros melampus (assembly GCA_006408695.1). Classification (NCBI taxonomy): domain Eukaryota; kingdom Metazoa; phylum Chordata; class Mammalia; order Artiodactyla; family Bovidae; genus Aepyceros; species Aepyceros melampus. The sequence goes on from SJXQ01005349.1 coordinate 136,253, forward strand.
TGAAGCTTCCAACACCGAGGTGTTTGATGGAAGAAGAATAGATGCCAAGGTGGACAGAAAGAAAGGGAGACCCAGAGAATTTAGGGGAAAAAATGTCAGAATGAATGTTTCATAGTTGTGGACAGAAGAAAATGATAAATTGATTAACAGTAATTCCTGTGGAATCAGCCTGAAATGGTTCTATATCCAATTCCACCATTATCTAACTCTTTAAGAGCAACGACCTATTTAAAGTTTGTTCACACCTCTGAATCTGTACAATGATTTAATATTTACAAATGTTCTAATATTTCAAAAGACTCTTTAGTTAGTAAAATAAATTATTTATGTAAATGTCTTGTCATAATGTCTACCATACAGTTTATTCAAGGAAAGTGTAATCTAATTACATTAGAATAGTTACACTAATGAATATTTCTAATTCAGTTAATAGGTTAAAAGATTTAAAATGTGGTGGATCTGGCTACATGAAGGCCAACAATAATTGTAACAGAGACAGTTTCAGATGGAATAGACAGGGAGAAATCTACTTACAGCCTGCTAAATAAATTATTAGTAAGAAATGCAATACAGCATTAAGACATAATTCTTTCAATAGGCTTGGTTGTAGCAGAGAACAAGAGGTTCAGGATATATCGCTCGGTGGATTATGTATTGTTTTAATGGGAAAGATGAGAGTGTAATAAACGTTGAAGAGGATGAGCCAGAGAGGGAAGCAGGAAAAGACTGACCACAGGCTCCCTGTGAAAGAGGTGGGAGAGGAACCAGCAGTTTTGAGAAAGTCCTGGACTTGGTGACAACTGGATTCTTTGCAACTTCCTGTCAGGAGAAGGAAGGAAAATGGGTGTGTAAATACAATGCTGGAGAGAAGCAGGTGCTGGTGGTTCCTCTTCTCATTTCAGGAAGGAGACAAAGTCACGTGAGAGTGAATGGTGCATGGGAGAAGGAGGAGAAGGAACACTGGACAGTATAGAAAAGATTGAGCACAGAGATTTCAGATAGACATACAGAGGGAGCTTGTTATAGAAATGGGTCAGGCTTGTTCAACAGTGTCCAGAGCCCAGGTGATTTCACTTTTCAGGTTGTAGGCAAGCATCTAATATGTGCCAGAAGTAGGCTAAGAGAAAATTGTGAAAGATACAGTAGGGATGAGTGGTATGCCTTTCAAGAGCTTTCATGCCAGTATGAAAAAAAAAAAAGATGAATTAAAATAGTTAACCAAAAAGTAAAAATATTTCTATTCTATTGTTCCAATAAGTGTATTCTAAGAACAAAAGAATCCAAGTGCTGAAAAAGTAGGAGGGACTGCAGATCAAGTTGTAGGAAGACATCTATGCAAAGAAAGCCTGGAAACCTTACATCAGCAAGACATATGCTTTGTAGCAGCCAAGGCAGCAAAGAAATTGGCTTATTTTAGAAAAGATCAGATGGTAAAGAATCCGCCTGCAATGCAGGAGACTTGGGTTCAATCCCTGGGTCAAGACGATCTCTTGGAAAAGGGAATGGCATCCCATTGCAGTATTTTTGCCTCAAGAATTCTACAGACAGAGGAGTATGGTGGGCTAATTAGTCCGTGGGATCAAAAAGAATCAGACATTCTTAACAGATCACACTTTCTCTTGCAAAATTTCTGAGCCACCTGACAGCAATATATCCGCCTGCATTGCAGAAGACCTGGATTGGATCACTGAGTAGGGAAGATCTCCTAGAGAAAGGAAAGGCTAACTATTGCAATATTCTTGCCTGAAGAATTCCATGGAATTTTGGCAAGCTTCAGTCCATGGGATAACAAAGAGAGACACAACTGAGCTACTAACAATTCTAAGTAGAGGGAAAGGCTTTTAAGATGACCATGTCATTCTTACAGTCACTCTTTGTAAAGTCAGTAGTTAGAAAACAGCCTGATATCAAGATCTTTTTTGTTAAAGCAGCATTTTACATAGTAGGATAAAATAGGAATTTTATGTAAGTTTCCAGTGGTCATGTATGGATGTGAGAGTTGGACTGTGAAGAAAGCTGAGTGCCGAAGAATTGATGCTTTTGAACTGTGGTGTTGGAGAAGACTATTGAGAGTCCCTTGGACTGCAAGGAGATTCAACCAGTCCATCCTAAAGGAGATAAGCTCTGGGTGTTCTTTGAAAGGAATGATGCTAATGCTGAAATTCCAGTACTTTGGCCACAGCCTTTGCTGTGAAATTCCAGTACTTTGCCAAAGCCTTTGACTGTGTGGATCACAATAAACTGTGGAAAATTCTGAAAAAGATGGGAATACCAGACCACCTGACCTGCCTCTTGAGAAATCTGTATGCAGGTCAGGAAGCAACAGTTAGAACTGGACATGGAACAACAGACTGGTTCCAAATAGGAAAAGGAGTACGTCAAGGCTGTATATTGTCACCCTGCTTATTTAACTTCTATGCAGAGTACATCATGAGAAACGCTGGGCTGGAAGAAACACAAGCTGGAATCAAGATTGCTGGGAGAAATATCAATAATCTCAGATATGCAGATGACACCACCCTTATGGCAGAAAGTGAGGAGGAGCTAAAAAGCCTGTTGTTGAAAGTGAAAGAGGAGAGTGAAAATGTTGGCTTACAGCTCAACATTCAGAAAATGAAGATCATGGCATCTGGCCCCATCACTTCATGGCAAATAAAATAGACTTTATTTTTTTGGGGCTCCAAAATCACTGGGATGGTAACTGCAGCCATGAAATTAAAAGGCGCTTACTCCTTGGAAGGACAGTTATGACCAACCTAGATAGTATATTCAAAAGCAGAGACATTACTTTGCCGACGAAGGTCTGTCTAATCAAGGCTATGGTTTTTCCTGTGGTCATGTATGGATGTGAGAGTTGGACTGTGAAGAAGGCTGAGCCCCGAAGAGTTGATGCTTTTTAACTGTGGTGTTGGAGAAGACTCTTGAGAGTCCCTTGGACTGCAAGGAGATCCAACCAGTCCATTCTGAAGGAGATCAACCATGGGATTTCTTTGGAAGGAATGATGCTAAAACTGAAGCTCCAGTACTCTGGCCACCTCATGCGAAGAGTTGACTCATTGGAAAAGACCCTGATGCTGGGAGGGACTGGGGGCAGGAGGAGAAGGGGATGACCGAGGATGAGATGGCTGGATGGCATCTCGGATTCGATGGGCGTGAGTCTGAGTGAACTCCGGGAGTTGGTGATGGATAGGGAGGCCTGGCGTGCTGTGATTCATGGGGTCGCAAAGAGTCGGACACGACTGAGCGCCTGAAATGAACTGAACTGGCCACATCATGTGAAGAGTTGACTCTATTAGAAAAGGCTCTGATGCTGGGAGGGATTTGGGGCAGGAGGAAAAGGGGACGGCAGAGGATGAGATGGCTGGATGGCATCACTGACTCAATGGATGTAAGTTTGAGTGAAGTCCGGGAGTTGGTGATGTACAGGGAGGCCTTGCATGTCGCTCTTCATGGGGTCACAAAGAGTCGGACACGACTGAGCGACTGAACTGAACTGAAGCACAATATATGTAAACAAAGTCACATACGGTTAGAAGTATTGGTATGTGGAAGTTTGGAATACAACTTTAGGAAAGGAATCTCAATGGTTCTCATCAAAAGTAACCTCACACCTAAGCTACAAAACTCAATATTAAAGCAAAAGCAGAAACAAATTTATTGATTTTGGGGGGAGGGAGCATTACTTTTAAAACTAGTTAGCTTCTATATAATTTTTGATAATGTTTAAAGACTATCAGATAGTCCTTCTTTTGGGTGAGATTCTAATTCTTAAATTCCAATTTTGAAGTTTATAAATCATTGAGCAATAGGAAGATTCCAAATAAGAATAATGCAATTTTTGATAATATGTAGCAATCCCTGGTGGCTCAGATGTAAAGAAACTGCCTGCAGTGTGGGAGACCTGGGCTTGATCCCTGGGTTAAGAAGATCACTTAGAGAAAGGAATGAATTACTCCCTTCAGTATTCTTGCCTGTAGAACTCCATGGACAGAAGAGCCTGGCCAGCTATACTCCATGGAGTCACAAAGGGTCAGTAACAAGTGAACGACTAATCCACACAGCAATGTCACAAATTTCCTAGATTTTACACATTTTCAATGATAAGTTTACACATTTTTTAAAATGAATCAATAATTAAGCAGATATTAATAGTTAAGTTCATTTATAGGTACAGTAAAATTAGATGTTTGTGTTGTCCTATACACAAGACACCTAGAATATGCTTATGTGACCTTGAACATGTTTCCACATTTTGTTTCATGTTTCAATTTTATTTCTACACTTGCAGATAAAATTAAGTGATTTTTAATGTACCTGTAATTCAAACACAAATACCTTTTGAGACCAAATAGTAGCCTTATATTTTGTAAATGTCAGTGATAAAATCAGATCCAGTATTAACAAGTTGACTTTACAAATAAATTATCAGGCATATACATTGCTGCTCAATACCTTAATATTTCTCAAAATCCCAGATGAGTGCAGAGGGTGTATAAAACCTAACATGTGATGTTTTTCAAGGAAGAGCATCAATGTGCATTAATGTATGTCCTCTGTGTATGCGGTACTCAGCACCTCATTTTATGTGAAACAAATAATATTTATTTTGCAATGGTTAAATATTCTCACTCATTATTTATCTTTTTCGATAGAAAGAGAATGCAGTATTCCCAAAATGGATAAATATTTAAATGCTTATCCCAGGGAAGAAAAATTTAAAGTTGGAGATGTGTTGAATTCTCCTGCAGTCAAGGCCGCATTATGGTTGGAGCAGATTCAGTTCAGTGCTACCACTTTGGATGGTCCCCTAAACTTCCAACTTGTAAAGGTAAATATTTTATCTGACAGTTGTTGGAGCAAGAGTTGGGATTTCAGATAATAACCTTTTTATTTCCCTCCCTTAATTTTGTGTCCACTTCCAGTGCATCTATAATCTAATGCACTAAGGCAGTGATATACCCACCTAGGTGGAGAAGGAAATGGCAACCCACTCCAGTATTCTTGCCTGGATAATCCTGGGGACAGAGATGCCTAGTGGGCTGCTGTCTGTGGGGTCGCACAGAGTCGGACACGACTGAAGCGACTTAGCAGCAGCATACCCACCAAGGACATGTGCTGGGTAGTAGATACCTCAGCTTTCCTTCTTTAAGAAATTAACCTCCAGGTGCTTCTGAAATATGTGGTGGGGAATCCACAGAAATGCATGAGGAACCTCACACTGGCAAGATTTTCTGTTAGTTTTCCTTTTTCCTGCAATGCCAACATTAATATTGGATAGTTTATATACTGTGGGCTTTACATCTAGTGTCCGCAAGTATGTCTAAAGAGTGTTCAAGTAACTTAAAGTCAATTCAGTCACATGTGTCAAATCATATGAATCATATGCTTCTCTCAAATGATATTTTTTTCAAAAAGTTTTCATACAGTGTTTCTGTGGAATAAAAGTATTGCTATGATTTATACACTCAGATTGAGTAACTGGTTTGCATATTTATTTAGAATGTTTGGATAATGAACATGCTTTCTGAGCATATATAGACTTCAATATGCTAGTTCAAGAAGAGTAACAGAATCAGTAAACATGAGTCTGCTGCAAACACTATTCTTTTTTCATTGTTTAAGAATGCTAAAATAAATTATATAACAAATAAAAGATCATTTAGCAAAATAAATTTCTGCATTAGCTGGATTTTTTAGTTATAAGACAGACAGTGTAACCATAATTTATGCAATATTTCTACAGTAGAGAAAGTAAAATGTGTGCTCCACCTCCTCAACTTCTCAATGGGAAAGGGAAAGAAATACACAAAGAAGAATATGCACACAATGAGGTCGTGGAATATGCTTGCAACCCCAGATTTCTGATGAAGGGTTCTCGTAAAATTCAGTGTGTTGATGGAGAATGGACAGCTTTACCTGTGTGTATTGGTAATGTATTACAAATAGTAATATTTCAAGGTAAATCATTACTCTTATTTGTATTCATATACACATTTAAATAATATTTTAAAGACAGACATATTTTTGTGGATTTTCAGAGGAGGAGCGTACTTGTGGAGATATACCTGACCTTGATCACGGCAATATCAAGCCTTCTGTCCCACCCTATCACCATGGAGACTCAGTAGAGTTCAGTTGCAGAGAAGCGTTTACAATGATTGGACCCAGATTTATCATGTGTATTAGTGGAGAGTGGACCCAGCCTCCTCAATGCATTGGTCAGAATACACATCTCAAATTGACTTTTAGTATTTGCAGCCATAGTGTTAAAATTTAGAGTTATCCTTGAAAATGTCAGATCTCAAATTATAATGATCCCAAACAGTTGATTACTTCCCTGGTGGCTCAGAGGTTAAAGCATCTGCCTCCAATGCAGGAGACCCGGGTTTGATCCCTGGGTCGGGAAGATCCCCTGGAGAAGAAAATGGCAATCCACTCCAGTATTCTTGCCTGGAGAATCCCATGGACGGAGAAGCCTAGTAGGTTATCGTCCATGGGGTCGCAAAGAGTCGGACACAACTGAATGACTTCACCTATCACCTATGTGTCTAAAGAGGAAAAATATAATAGCAATAGAATTTTATGCATCTTTCTTTCCTGATATTAACATTATCTTGACAAGTGTGAAGCTAAATCTTACTGATAGATACTCATGTGATTAAAATGGGAGTGCTAGTTACCAGGAAAATACATCATTGCAGAAATGTCATTTTTGCTTTTATATGATACTCTTTCTTTTAGAACATTTGAAACTAGGAATTACAGATGAGAAAAATACCCTTTGATACATTTCTGTAGGATTCTTGCCTCTCTCAAGCTTCTAACAATGATTATTTCTCTGTCTGTTTCAAATTCTGCAAAGAGAAGTTACTGTGCTGGGGAGGGTAGGCTCCAGCCCTCCCTGTTAGTAGGTAACTCTGTCATGGGAGGCACTTGAGGTGGGGCCAGGAATCTACCCTGACACATTTCCCTGTAAGAGACTCATCCTGACTTTTGGATGACCAAGTCTTTGATGACTGACCAGGAGAATTAATGTTAGCTGCGTTCTTTCATATTCTCTTGGAATAGACTTTTTCCTGGAGTTTTCCTGGGCTCTGCATTCAAAGAGAGCCCTGGATGTCCAGGCCTATTAACTCATTGTATTTCTAGTCATTAATTATTCCAAGAAGCAGTTAGGGCTTTGGCTCAGGCCCTGAGTGAGGGCAAGGGACTGATAGCTGTTTTCTTTGCTGACAGAATGTCGAAAGACCCACACTCAAAAGACCAGTTGACAGATGGGAGACATTCAGTAGGAGTTTATTTAGTTAAACAGCAATTTTTTTGCTTATCAATCCCTGCATTTTCATGAACACATTCCTGTCCTAGGTATTGCCAGTTCTTCAAGACCAAACCTCATCTTTGTCCTCTTCTATCTCCTCAAATGACCTCATCTTATTTAACTTTTCATTCTACCTAATGCCAAAATGTTTGGATCAATTATTACTCTTCATACCTCAGAGTTTTCCTTGCAAAGGTTAATCTTCTACCTGTATTCAGTTTAATATAGTCCCCCTTTGCTCTAATAGACCTTATTCCAGTTTTCTTCTCTCAAGGTTCATTTGTAACTCTGTCTAATCTAGCTTGTCATTCTTCCTACTATTCTTATTTTCTTCTAAAAAAAAAAAATCTGCTTTCTTTCCAGAAACCAGTCCATCATGGGATGAGGCCCACAGCCACTATTTCTCCTTTTGAGTATACATCTTCCTTTGGCCACCATTCCTTGAAGAATACTACTGGTTTTATGTCCCTCTACACCCTGAACAATCTTAAAAACAAGGCTAATTCTCAAGCCTCTAGTGTGTTTTCAATTCAGCTTGTTATTTTATTTTTTCAGAGTTTCATTTTGAAATAACTTTTCTTTGACAACATACTGGACTTTTCTTTATTTTATTCATTTCACTTAACCTTTATCAGTAACAAATAATTAACATATACTGCCAAAGACCTACATGGATATTTTGTAAAATTCAAAAAGATCTTTCACCTGCATTGAATTTAAGAAATAGGTATATATATATATAAAGCTTTTTTAGTCCATATTTAACTGATCATGGAGCTAGAAAAAAGACTCTAAGTGTATATACAAGATAGGTTGTAACTTTAAGTACCCATCTTCTTATTTCAAGTATTTGTTTATTTTTGGTGTCAGGTAAAAGCTTTGCTTAAAAGTTGATTCTATGCAAAATACCTTGCATGTAGTTTTCTTATTATGTTTCGTTACACTTCTTGAAAAAACATATATAAAGTAGCAACTTGGTATGCTTTGTCCACAGAAAATTGTTTTTATTTTACTGTTTTAAGATTGTGAATTAAAGATAATGCAGAGATGCTTAAGGTCAACAAGCAAATTATATGAACATTTGCACAGATTTCAAGTTTGGGACCAAATTTATTCAAGTGATAGCTATTCGCTACGTAGACCATAAAAATATATTCCAGTCAAAAAGGCAGAAATCTTTAGAATGGGTATTTTCTCTGAAATTTCAAAAAATGGATGCAAGACTCAGGCATGTATAATTTTTCATCTCATGCAATTTGATCAGCAAGAACTTGTCTGGTGGAATTTGCAGGCATAAATTCTTACATCATTATTTTATTGACTCCATAGCTATTTTTTGTTATTAGCTATTTGGTTCTTTAGAATTAGTCTTTTCAAGAGAATGTTTTCATTTTATAGCAACAGATGAACTTAAGAAGTGTAAAGGGTCAACATTATTTCCACCTGAGGGAATACCAGCACATACGATTGAATATGACCATAGCACCAACAAAAGTTATCAATGTCAGGAAAATCAGAACACAAATACTCAATCTGTATAAATGGAGAATGGGATCCTAAAGTAGACTGCAAAGAAGGTAATCTCTTGTCCATAATGTTTCAAAAAATGTATTCTATATCTCTCTAACTTGTAAAAGTAGTATCTTTGTCTCCTTCAAGGAAATTTAGCCATTTATCATTCCAAATATTTTCCATCTGCAATGTAATTTAGAAGCTAATCAAAATACTGTGTCTAAATATTAATTGTATAATGTGCCTTAGTCAGCTATGTGACAAACCACTCAGAGACTTTGTGACTTTGAATTAACATCTGGGCAGTAGGTGTGCTCATTTCTACGGGAAAGACATTGCTTCTGATTTTGTACTTATGCTTATGCTGAACTATTATGTATTTATCGACATATCTATACATATCAATGTATTTATATATATATATATATGTATCTATCTAATTATCTATTTCTCTATTTGTTTAACTATCTTGAAAAGTCTTGAGTCAATAGAATAGGTTCATTTCAATTTTCCACTTCTAATATCTGTGTTTCTCTTCTCCGACTCTATGACATCTTGACTCCATATCTGCAATATTTTTACCAATTTCTACAAGCCTAGAATACCTACAAAGAAGTTTCAAATCAATAGAAAACCAGATCTACTGTCTAATATTCAACCTCATAATGGATTCTTTTATAAAGATACCTTTTTAAAATTAATTTTTATTTTTTAGTTTGTTTTGCTTTACAATACTGTATTCATTTTGCTATACATTGACCTGAATCAGCCACGAGTGTACATGAACTCCCCCCTCCCACCCCACACCATCTCTCTGGATTATCCCCATGCCTCAGTCCCAAGAATCCTGCATCCTGCATCGAACCTAGACCCGTGATTCATTTCACTTATGATATCATACATGTTGCACTGCCATTCTCCCAAATCATCCCTCCCTCTCTCTCTCTCCCACAGAGTCCAAAAGGCTGTTCTATACATCTGTGTCTCTTTTGCTGTCTCGCGTACAGGTTTATCATTACCATGTTTGTAAATTCCGTATATATGTGTAAGTATACTGTATTGGTGTTTTTCTTTCTGGTTTACTTCACTCTGTATAATCGGCTCCAGCATCATCTACCTCATTAGAACTGATTCAAATGTATTCTTTTTAATAGCTGAGTAATACTGCATTGTGTATATGTACCACAGCTTTCTTATCCATTCATCTGCTGATGGACATCTAGGTTGCTTCCATGTCCTGGCTGTTATAAATAGTGCTGCGATGAACATTGGGGTACACGTGTCTCTTTTTTTTAATTAATTTTTATTTTTTTAGTTTGTTTTGCTTTACAATACTGTATTCATTTTGCTACACATCGAAATGAATCAGCCACGAGTGTACATGAACTCCCAATCCCGACCCCCACCTCCCACCTCCTGCCCCACACCGTCTCTCTGGATTATCCCCGTGCCTCAGTCCCTACATTTGCTCTTGAGCCAACTCTAATCAGACTTGCTGCTTCACTTCTCCAAAAACCTCCTGTGCTCTAAGTCCCCAGTGAGGACTCCTCTGTGGTGGATGTCTCACAGTGTCCAGGCTGCACTCTGCGGCTGGTTCTCCTCTACTCTCTCTCCTCCCTCTCCGTTGCTGGTTCTGCTCTTTTTCCCAGTCTCCTAGGCTGTCCTTGGTCCTCTTTTTACCCCCTGCTTGCACTACCTTGGCAATCTCATCTGAAGGTAACCACAAACACCTTCTCCAGAGTAAAGAACACCAACCCAAATCTCTCCTATACTCCAGTCCCTTGTGATCAACTGTCCACACAACATCTTGAAATGAATGTATCCAACTCTCATCTTCAGATTTGACTTCCCAGACCTTCCCTGGGATTTCCTTATCCCGGTTGATGACAACTGCATCTTTCCAGTCACTTAGGATAAACCTTGGAGTAATCATTGACCCTCTCTTTCTCTCATGCCTCCCTGCCAATTCCTCAGGGAATCCTGTTGGCTCTACCTTTAAAATGCATCCAGCATCCAACCATTTTCACCAGTTCCTCCAGTTCCTCTCTGGCCAGAGTCATCATCGCCTCTCAACTTCCTAATGATACCAACTAGGGCTCTTGGCCTTCCCCAATCAATCGAAATTGACTAGAGGTCAGAGGAGAAATTCAAGCAAGGCTTTTAGGGGCCCCTGGTGCAGCAGGGGGTGAATGAGGACAAACAAGAGGTTCCCCTGCTTGCTCACTACCTGGGAGGGTGGGAGGGTTGGGGGGGGGGGCAGTGAGCTTGTTCCTTGCATAAGATGAGGGTATGGCTTCCCACGTGGCTCAGTGGTAAAGAACCCACCTGCCAGTGCAGGAGATATGGGTTCCATTCCTTGTTCAGGAAGATGCCCCAGAGAAGGAAATGCAACCCATTCCAGTACTTTTGCCTGGAAAATCTCACAAACAGAGAAGCTTAGTGGGCTACAGTCCATGGGATCGCAAAAGAGTCAGACATGACTTAGTGACTAAGCAACAGCAGGAGTGTGTCCAGGGGTTGGGCCAGAGGGGTGGCTTTGGTGTTTTGCCCACCCCCCAGGTGGTATTGTGTGCCTTGAACATGCGCAGCATGCTGCTTTTGCTCCTAACACCCTGGTTTTGCTCCAGGCTCTTCAGAAGTGGCAGTTGGGATTTTTGGTTTCTTTGTATCTTTTGTCCATAATTTTGCCCCAAATGAATAAGCACACAGTTATTTTTAGTCCCATATAGTTTCTTTATATTTTGTTGTTCAAGATGAGGTACCTCCAGGTACAAGCATTGCAGCATTGCTGCAGAGGGTCCCAGATCTCAGCCTGTTTCACTAACCGCTCTCCCTGCTCCTCCCTTGTCTCCTTACAGCTGTTAAGGACAGCAACTAGAGCGAGAGTGAGCCTTTCTGAGATGTAACATCACATCACTTCTCTGCTCAAAACCTGCCACTGCTCCCATTTTACTCACACACACCAAAAAAAAAAAAAAGGCCAACGTCCTTATGGGAGCCTAAAGATGCTGGCCTCTGTGGCGCCTGACCCCACCCTCTGGCTCTCCCCACTTGAACCACACTAACCTCCTTGATGTTTCCGCAAACACACCAGGCATGTTTCCATCTTCGGGCTTGGAAAGTTCTCTCGGCTATTCCACCAGCCCCCTTGGTCCTTCAGGCTGTTTCTTAGTAACCACCTTCTCAAAGAGACCCACCTGAATGACAGAACCACTGCACTTAAAAGCATCACCTACACTATCCCAGGATCCTTCTCCCCCACAACCCCAATTTACTTCCCAGCAGCCTTACATCATCTGATGAACTCTGCAATTTACTTGTCTGTTATATTTCATGCTTACTAACTGTCTCCTCCCACTAGAATATCAGCTTCATAAGGGCAGGGACATTTTTCTGTTTTATTCACTGTCCTGTCTCAAATACCCAGGCCCATGTCTGGAACATGATTGACAGCTCATAACCATTTGTCA
>SJXQ01005349.1:151661-179091 GCA_006408695.1 Aepyceros melampus
TAATCAATCTGATTTTGGTGTTGACCATCTGGTGATGTCCATGTGTAGAGTCTTCTCTTGTGTTGTTGGAAGAGGGTGTTTGCTATGACCAGTGCATTTTCTTGGCAAAACTCTATTAGTCTTTGGCTGGCTTCATTCCGCATTCCAAGGCCAAATTTGCCTGTTACTCCAGGTGTTTCTTGACTTCCTACTTTTGCCTAGGGCTAATCTCCTTTAGAATGGACTGGCTGCATCTCCTTGCAGTCCAAGGGACTCTCAAGAGACTTCTCCAACACCACACTTCAAAAGCATCAATTCTTCTGCACTCAGCCTTCTTCACAGTCCAACTCTCACATCCATACATGACTACAGGAAAAACCATAGCCTTGACTAGACGGAACTTTGTTGGCAAAGGAATGATGCTAAAGCTGAACCTCCAGTACTTTGGCCATGGGAGGGATCGGTGGCAGGAGGAGAAGGGGACGACAGAAGATGAGATGGCTTGATGACATCACGGACTCAATGGACGTGAGTCTGAGTGAACTCCGGGAGTTGGTGATGGACAGGGAGGCCTGGTGTGCTGGGATTCATGGGGTCGCAAAGAGTCGGACACGACTGAGCAACTGAACTGAACTGAACTAATGCTATAATAGGTAATGTTTTGCATTGCTATATCCTTTCTTGCTCAGCGCTGACTGAATCAGAATTTCTGGGGTTATGCCTTTTTATGAAAACTGCCTGGTTGAATATGATACAGTGGCCCATACCTCCTTCGGCCCTCTGAAGCCTTCATTTTGTGCACCTTAGCTCTTCCTCCCAGTGATGGGAGGAGGGAGCCCTCTGAGATGCTCTGATCTTCCCTGGGGCCAGCTGTTTTCCCCAGCCTGGAGAGTGTTTCCAGAGTCATAACCAACGCCTTCAGTTGGACTTTACTGCTCTTGTTTTGTATTGATTCCCAGAGCCTGCCTTCAACATGCTACAGATTTGTCTGTCTCTGGATGGCTCTTACCACAGTTGATAGATTGGATTCTTTTCCCTTTTGTTTTGGCATGGCGGACTTACTCCTTGAGCTTATGTCTTTTGTTCATTTTGGCAAGGATATTCTATAATCTTGGGCCACCTTTCACAGAAGTCTATTTTACATTTACTATATTATTAAATTGATTGTTTAGAAATGTGATTGTTCATTTCACAGTTTTTAACAATTTGCTATTACAATAATGTAAAAAATTTAATTAAAATTTTATTGGAGTAGAGCTGATTTACAGTGTTGTGTTAGTTTCAGGTGCACAGCAGAGTGATTCGGTCATACGTACGCACATCTTCATTCTTCTTCAGATTCTTTTCTCATATAGGTTATCACAGCATATTGAGCAGAGTTCCCTATGCTATATGGTAGGTCCTTGTTGGTTATTATAGTTCTGTTAAAAAAAAAAAAGGTCTATGCTTGGGTTTTCTAATGTCTGGGGTTTTAACTTCAGTTTGCCTCATCCAGACAACTATATGTTTTGGTGGGGGAATAGTTCATAGACTTATTTTTAAATTAAAACCTAAATTCAGAATGACTAAACTGAATGCGTCTGGGTAAGAGCCAGGTAGATAAAGTAAATGAGAGAAGCAGGGTTCATTCCATTTTCTTTTCTTTTAATTTATTGCAGTGCTTTGCCTCAAGACATCAATCCATCAATATAGTTTAAATTAAAAAATACTTGTGTTAAGCCTTAATGCCTTCTTTAGATAATCTTTTTCCAGCATTATCCTGAATTTCTGGTTGCAGCTCTTGCTGTGAATTGTTTCATGGTGACATCAGCATTCGCCTTGGTCCAGACATAGGAAGAGTTTTATCTTCCAAGTCAGTTGTATATTTCCCACTTTTGATTGAGACAGGGTAGGTACTATTTCACTTTTTTCTTAACCTTACCATAAGAAAACACAGTTCAAGCAAGATGATGATAATAAATGATACTTACTGGCTACCTGCGACATGTGAGGCACCATTCTAAGTTCTTTCATGTATAAAATCATTTAATCCTCATCACAAGTGAAAAGTGAAAGTGTTATTTGCTCAGCTGTGTCTGACTCTTTGTGACTCCATGGACTGTAACCTGCCAGGCGTTCTGTCCATGGAATTCTCCAGGTAAGAATACAGGAGTGGGTTGCCATGCCCTCCTCCAGGGGATCTTCCTGACCCAGGGATCAAACCCAGGTCTGCTGCATTGCAGCCAGATTCTTTACCATCTGAGCCACCAGGGAAGCCCACCGTCAAGGGGGATATTTTTATCTCACTTTACACGTCAGGAACTGAGGTACAGAAAGATTCAGTAACTTCCCCAAGAGGAGCACTGATCATACATTATGGGCTCTGGATTCAAGTCGAGGTGGTTGGGTTCACAGCCCATGCTCCCAGCTATGGTACTTGTACATGGTCTGCCGTCCACGATCACAAAGGCAGCTGCAAACAGAATTGGAGGTGGGGTGTCTACGGCACAGAGGATAACATGCCCTCCTCTAAAGGGGAATCATTATTCAGTTGCAGCCCACTGTCACTGGTGACTATTTGGACGTTGGTTTTTATTAATTCTCCTAATTTTTCAAGCAAGGCAGAATTTAGGTATTTATGCAAGCTTCCTCAACTTACAAATATTGGATATCATCCAAATATCTTAAAATCTGGGAAAATTTTGCCCAAGGCCAAAGCACATCTGTGGATTGAATGTGAATGATGAGAGTCTTCCTTAAGCACTTGTATTGACCATCCCTCCTGGACCAAAATCCTCCTTTCAGATGGCTCACCATGAGCAAACAGCAGTAAGAGGAATAAGGTGGAGAAGGTTCATGGTCTATATATCTTCCTTTTCTTTTTCCCTCTCTTCCTACCCTTCCTTTAGTAGACTGAAAAGCAAACGTTAACATCGGAGAACTAGAGTTGGACTAAAAGGGCTTCCAGAATGGAAGAGAAAAAGCTTTGGTACCTTAAGAGTGCCTTAAGGAACCTTAAGAGTGCCACAAGAATGTGATTTATCTCCAACAGCACCAGAGTGCTTTTTCTGGGATTGCACCATTTAGACAGTACTGCATAAGCTCATTCAACACAAGTTTGTGAAGGACTTACTAGCTGCCAGACTCTGTGCGAGCCTGAGGACACCAGGGTTCATAAAGTTAGATTTACCTCTGACCGTATTGTTAAATCTATTAGAGTTCCCTAACATTATTACTCTTTTTTGGTGCTCTTATATTTTTTAATCAAAAAATTTTAGTATTTTTTTTAATTAAATCTCTTCATATAATTAAAAAACAAGTTTTTGATGTAATAATTCAGTGTGGTGTAAATGTTTATAGTCATTACAGTTGGAAAATTGTTACTCTTATTTTTAAGAGAAGTTACAACAGTTACTGGTAATCCAAAACCAACCAAAAACTGGAACAACAAAAACAAAACAATTTAATATCAAAGAAAAAATCCTATGTGGAAGATGTTTTCTATTTTTCTAGAAAGAGTGAATGCTTTTGTTAAGTGAAAGAGTGGTTATTTCTGAATTTATGATTACTTGTTGGTTTTTGCTAGTTCTTTAAAAATCTGGTACAACCAGTGCTGAATATGGTGATTCAACCTCTGATTCCCAAGAAAAGGAATGGGTGTCACTTTCATCTCCTTCACTGACTTGTAGATACAGGAAGGGACACTGTCATCAGTACGTCATCTTGGTCTAGGAGGATAACAGTATACTTTGAATTCACTTCTTGTGTTAGTAGTTTGTAGGCGATGCCACCCCACTCCAGTCCTCTTGCCTGGAAAATCCCATGGACAGAGGAGCCTGGTGGGCTGTGGTCCATGGGGTGGCTAAGAGTCGGACACGACTGAGCGACTTCCCTTTCACTTTTCACTTTCACGCATTGGAGAAGGCAATGGCAACCCACTCCAGTGTTCTTGCCTGGAGAATCCCAGGGACGGGGGAGCCTGGTGGGCTGCCGTCTATGGGGTCACACAGAGTCGAACATGACTGAAGTGACTTAGCAGCAGCAGTATACATAATAATATGAAGAGAATTACAGCAACTATTTGTAGGGGAAAGGATTATAAGTGTCTCTGATTTATGAAAATGGTGAAATTTCCCTCAGGATTCCCTCTTCTGAACATGAGCAAAGCAGCCAATTATTTCCTGCTGAAAGTTCTCAGATGTTCTATGACAGCAAGGGGAGTGAAGCTATTTCTTTATTAAGAATAGCTATGGACTGTGAAGAAGGCTGAGTGCCGAAGAATTGATGCTTTTGAACGGTGGTGTTGGAGAAGACTCTTGAGAGTCCCTTGGACTGCAAGGAGATCCAACCAGTCCATTCTGAAGGAGATCAACCCTGGGATTTCTTTGGAAGGAATGATGCTAAAGCTGAAGCTCCAGTACTTTGGCCACCTCATGGGAAGAGTTGACTCATTGGAAAAGACTCTGATGCTGGGAGGGATTGGGGGCAGGAGAAGAAGGGGATGACAGAGGAGGAGATGGCTGGATGGCATCATTGACTTGATGGACGTGACTCTGAGTGAACTCCGGGAGTTGGTGATGGACAGGGAGGTCTGGCATGCTGAGATTCATGGGGTCGCAAAGAGTCGGACACGACTGAGCAACTGAACTGAACTGGACTGAACTGATTACAAAAAAGAATAGCTATTAAAATTCTATTTCTTTTCTCTCTAAAAAGATTTGATGACACAAGGCTTTCAGTAGAGAAAGAACTACAGACTAAATACTTGGTTTTCATTCCTAGCTTCACAGTACACAAGGGGTAAAATATAGCAATTAGACGGTAGAAACTTAATACTTACTTTCAAAGTTATGGGTCAGGACATTCCAAGAATTTGAAGATATTTTATAAAATTGTTAATAAAGAAAAACTCAAATTTCTTTTTAGCTTCCAAAATAGTTGAAATTTCAAAATCGTGTTTTGTGACCATCGTGAAAAAAGTTTTAAATCAGCAATACAAATTTGAATATTTAAAATCATTCTTTTATAGCGTTACTAGGGCTAAAAACTTCCAGTGGTGAAGAATCTGCCTGTCAACCAACGCAGGAAACACAAGAATCGTGGATTTGATCCCTGGGTCAGGAAGATTCCCTGGAGAAGGAAAGGCAACTCACTCCAGTATTTTTGCCTGGAATACATGGACGGAGGAGCCTGGTGGGCTAACTTCAATGGGATTGCAAAGAGCTGGACATGACTGAGCATACACACACACGTAGGACTAAAGGAGAAATCCTGAATAGAATTAAAGTTACATTTGAAACTTACGAACATTGTATGTACAAACTAATGGGATGCAGTTGAAAACTACAACTATTTGAGTCCTTTGCATTTCCATCTGAGTTTTAGAATGAGCTCGTCAATATAAAGCCAAAGCTTTAAAAGAGTTTACAATACCAAATGTAAAAGAGGAAATAAACATTTAATTTAATATTTTAGAAAAAGAAGTATCATGTAGTCACATACATCGTCATTGCTTTCTGATCATTTCTTCATTTTACTGAGTTTTTACTTTTTAAAAACTTTGCTGGGATTTTCATATCTGCATCAAGACTAATTCATATTTAAACAATATTGAGGAAAAAGAGTCTTTTCCAGAAGCTTCCAGGTTCTCCTCTGTTCTCAGACGCCTAGAAGTTACCCTGCTCATCACTGAATCAATCTCCATGCCCAGAGAGATGGGGTCATTTCAAAGTCTGGGGAAAGTATACAAACAGCCTCCCAAATTTAGGGCTACAAGGAAAGGGAAAGGAAAATGAATATTTGGGTGTTAACAAGCAATAATGTCAATATCCTAGGATAAACTGCAGTGGAAAAGTATATTAAAAAACAACATGCATTTGTGTAACAGAATCACTTTGCTGAACAGCAGTAGTTAATACAGCAGCGTGAATGAACTGTGTGTGCATGCCAGGTTACTTCGGTCATGTCTGACTCTGTGACCTCACGGACTATGGCCCACCAGGCTCCTCTGTCCGGGGATTCTTCAGGCAAGAATGCTGGGGTGGGTTGCCGTGTCCTCCTCCGGGGGATCTCCCTATCCAGGGATTGAACCCTCATCTCTTGCCTGCATTGGCAGGTGGGTTCTTTACCACTAGAGCCACCTGGTAAATGAACTGTACTTCAATTTAAAAAATTGATAGGGACTTCCTTGGTAGTTCAGTGGTTAAGACTCTGCATTCCAACAGAGGGACACAAGTTTGATCCCTGGTTGGGGTACTAGGATCCCACATGCCTTGGGGCCACCGAGCTCACGCACGGCAACTACTGAAGCCCATGTGCTCTGGAATCTGAAATGAAGACCCAGTGCATCCAAAACTTAAAAGAATAAAGTGTTGAAGACCATGATGAGAGATAAAGAAAGCCTATTTATTGGAGGAAATTAAAAGGAAGAAAAGGGCTTCCCAGATGGCTCAGATGGTAAAATATCTGCCTGAAATGCGGGAGATGTGGGTTCAATCCCTGGGTGAGGAAGATCCCCTGGGGAAGGGAATGGCAACCCACTCCAGTAATCTTGCCTGGAGAATCCCATGGACAGAGGAGCCTGGAGGGCTACAGTCCATGGGGTCACAAAGAGTCGGATGTGACTGAGTTACTAATATAACAGCAACAACAAAGGGAAGAAGGAGTTAAGACAATGGGATGACGACTGAATTTTAAGAAACTGATAGAAAACAAACAATTATATACTGCACAAACATCAGTCTAAGGCTAGAGGTGCTAGGGAAGAAAGTCTGCCTGCAATGCATGCATGCTCAGTCACTGAGTCATGTCCAGCTCTTTGCAATCCCGTGGACTATAGCCTGTCAAGACTCCTCTGTCCATGAAATTTTTCAGCCAAGAATATTGGCATGAGTTGCCATGTCCTCCTCCAGGGGATTTTTCCAACCCAGAAACCGAACCTGAGTCTCTGGCACCTTCTGCTCTGGCAGTCAGATTCTTTAACCACTGAACCACCTGGGAAGCCCCTCTGCCTACAAACTTTGGGATAATTGTATATTCCTCCATCTACCCACCCATCCATCCATTCAATGGGTAGTTACTAAGCACTCACTGCCCGACACTCACCAAGCTAGGTGCTAGGTTTCGTAGTAAAAGGAGACAGACATAAAATGAAAAAGAAAGCAAGTTTATAAGACAATTTCAGATCATGATAAGAGTGATGCAGAAAATAGAGCAGGTTGGTGTGGAAAGCTGCTCTGGATGGGGGTTTGGAGAGCGGCTCTGAGGTGTCAGAGCCAGTGAGTCCCAGCACAGGGCAGGTGGGCAGAGCAGCCTAGAGCTGGCAGCCAGGTCTCTGTGCTAGAACCTGAGAGGAGACTGGTTGAGGTGGCTGGCTGGAGATGAGGTGAGAGAGGCAGGCTACAGCCAATCATTCACTGCCTTAAATGAGCACTTACCTGAGCTTTTTACACGCTAGCCTCAAGGGCATAAGAAGGCACTGGAAGCGCACAAGCAGTGGAGAAATAGGATTTCATTCATGCTTTAAGTTATTTTATGGTTTTAAATTATTCCTCTGGCTGTCATGCAGAAAAGAAATAAAGGGCTCCTGCACTGGACTAAGCAAGACAGGCTGGCGGCTTGAGCATGGGGTGTTGAGTGACTGTGGAGACAAGAGAGTCTGAGGAGGGACGGCTGGTCTTGTCGATTAAGTTGATGATGTATGTTGATATTTATTTGGGACTGAGGTTGGCCAGTGACCACAGAGGGAACTTGAACTTGATTCTGTGCAGAATTCTGATGAGGTCTGCAGAAACCTTAGGATGTAAGAGTAGATGATGATCCCACTCCTGGGCATATATCCAGACAAACTGTAATTCAAAAAGATACACACACCCTTGTGTTCATGGCAGCACTATTCACAATAGCCAAGACAGGCAAACAACCTCAATGTCCATTGACAGATGAGTGGATAAAGAAGATATGGAACACATATGCAACGGAATATTGCTCAGCCACAAAATGAATGAAATGATGCCATTTGCAGCAATGTGGATGGACCCAGAGCTTATCAGACTAAGTTAAATAAGTCAGACGGAGAAAGACAACATTGTATGACAGCGGCACTGTTTGTAATAGCCAGGACATGGAAGCAACCTAGATGTCCATCAGCAGATGAATGGATAAGAAAGCTGTGGTACATATACACAATGGAGTACTACTCAGCTATTAAAAAGAATACATTTGAATCAGTTTTAATGAGGTGGATGACGCTGGAGCCGATTATACAGGTGAAGTAAGCCAGAAAGAAAAACATCAATACAGTATACTTACACATATATATGGAATTTAGAATGATGGTAATGATAAACCTGTACGCAAGACAGCAAAAGAGACACAGTTGTATAGAATGGCCTTTTGGACTCTGTGGGAGAGGGAGAGGGTGGGATGGGTTGGCAGAGTGGCAATGTAACATGTGTGATATCATAAGCGAAATGAATTGCCAGTCCAGGTTTGATGCAGGATGCAGGATGCTAGGGACTGATGCACGGGGATAATCCAGAGAGAGGGTGTGGGGCGGGAGGGTGGAGGAGGGGGTCGGGATTGGGAGTTCATGTACACTCATGGCTAATTCATGTCAATGTGTAACAAAACGAATACAGTATTGTAAAGCAAAACAAACTAAAAAATAAAAATTAATTAAAAAAAAATAAATAAATAAGACATTTGGATTCATTTAAAAAAAAAAAAATAAAATATAACACAGATTATCCTTTCTGTGAAACAGAAAGAGAATCATAGACATAGCAGACTGGTTGTTGCCAAGGGGAGGGGAGTGGGTAGGGATGGAGTGCGAGGCTGGGGTCAGCAGGTGTAAACTTCTACATATGGACGGATATGCAACAAGTTCCTCCTGTAGAATAAACTACATATGGGATGGATGTGCAACAAGGTCCTACTGTAGAGCACAGAGAACTATATTCAACATCTTACGATAAACCACAGTGGGAAAGAATATATAAAAAAGATTGTACATAGGTGCATAATTGATTTACTTTTCTGTATAGCAAAATTCTGTGGAAAATTTTTAAAGAGATGGGAATACAAGACCACCTTACCTCCTGCAAAACCTCTGTGCAGATCAAGAAACAAGCATTAGATCCAGACATGGAACACCAGAATGGTTCCAAATTGGGAAAGGAGTATGTCAAGGTTGTACGTTGTCACCCTGCTTATTTAACTTAGATGCAGAGTACATCATGAGAAATGCCGGGCTGGATGAAGCACAAACTGGAATCAAAGATTGCCAGGAAAATATCAACAACCTCAGATATGCAGATGATACCACCCTTATGGCAGAAAGCAAAGAGGAGCTAAAGAGCCTCTTGATGAAGGTGAAAGAAGACAGTGAAAAAGTTGGCTGAAAGCTCAACGTTCAAAAAACTAAGATCATGGCATCTGGTCCCATCACTTCATGGCAAATAGATGGGGGAAAACTGGAAACCGTGACAGATTTTATTGTCTTGGGCTCCAAAATCACTGCAGACAGTGAATTAAAAGACTTGGAATTAAAAGACTTGGAAGAAAAGCTATGACAAACCTGGAAATTAAAGGTTTTATGACAAGAAATGAAATTAAAAGACTGGGAAGAAAATCTATCCTCCTTGGAAGGAAAGCTATGACAAACCTAGACAGCATATTAAAAAGCAAAGACATTACTTTGCCAAAAAAGATCTGTATAGTTAAAATTAGCTCCAGAAACTGAAAAAATAGGAAGTACTTTGAATATTTATCATGTTTTTGGAGACTGCATAATTTTCTAATTTTAGTATTATCAAGGAAAAGAGAGACAAACTTGGCCGTAAGAAGCGGAAAATTTCTATAACTGAAAAACTCCAAACCAAAATGAAGTGGAGTAAGGAATACTCATAGTAAACAGAGTATGTCCAATAAAGGAATAGTAATGTCTGACACATTTAAAACATTGAGCTATAACTGATGTAACACTGTGTAAGTTTCCGGTGCTGATGTGACGCACTTAAGTGTGATGTGAGTGAGGACCACTGTAGCTTTAGCGGGCACCTCTGCACTGTCACATAATTCTCATTTCTTTTTTGTGCTGAGAACGTTTAAAACCTAGCCTCTTTCACGTTCTTGACTTCTACTGCCTGTGATTTCTGAGACTGATAGCTGTGTTGCTGGTTTAGTTGCTAAGTTATGTCTGACTCCTGTGCTCTTAGATACCTGGGAGAAATCAAATACTAGGTGCGGAGGAAGTCGAGGATTAAGGAGTGGCTAAATTCTGATTGGTTGAATTTGCTTGTGATTTAACTGACCTCAGTTCTATCAAGGATTCCCAGAAGGACAGACTAAAGGTTTGTTTGTTTGTTTTTTTAACATTGAACATAATTGCTTTTATTTGTTCTCAGTACAGAGCTGATGATCTCCAGTTTAGTGGATTTTTCCATAGTAAATGCTCTAATGTTCTACATATGGGCCCAAAATGCCCATATTAATTTGTACAGTTGGCAAAATCCTCACTGATGTGAATAAAGTGGAAAGTGGTTATTTTCCAAGGTTTGCTATTTGACATTCTCTAGTTGGCCTGAGGGGCTAAAGGCTAAGGTCTTGCAGCACCTGACTCATATCTGTTAACCAAGATGTGTCAGACCAAGACAAGGACTGAAGATCCAGCAGCAAGAGCCAAGCCCAGGCACTTTCAAAGACCAAGGTCAACAAAGAAAAGAGAAGCAGGGAAAGTTCGATGTGAGAATGAGGAAATAGCATCTGAGTGTTTCCTGGGCCTTTGAGTTGCCTGTGCCTGCCTTCCTGGGTGTTGGTCCGATGCCTAGAAAGTGATTGGCTCAGCTCTGGTTGCAGCGACGGATGGGCTAGACACTACTTCACTTGCTTTCCTGTGGATATCAAAGATGCGTCTTTTTAAGGTGCTAGATGTGATGCTAAAAGAGATGCTGTTCTTTTGAGAGATGCTCTCTTGGGACAATGAGACAGGGTGTGTGCTTCTGTACCTGTGCAGGGAAGAGGGGATGGCAAGCAGTCACCAGAAAATCTAATTAAGAGGCCAAAATGCAAGGAAAAGAGGGCTCATCCATGCTGCATCACCTGCCAGGTGGGAGATATGGCATTTCCTTATTTTTTTCTGTGCCTCATTTTCCTGGAGAAAGTGAGTACTTTCTACCTCATAGGTCTGCTCTGAAGATTAAATGAGCTAATTCATGAAAAGTATCTGGAACTAGTAAGTGGTCAGTTAGCATAATCAGAATAATTATTTTTTAATTTTTATTGGCATATAGTTGATTTACACTGTTGTATTATTTTCAGGGGCAGAGCAAAGACATCTGTTCTGCATATACATATATTCACTCTTTTTTAGTTTCTTTTTCCATATTTCTTATTACAGAATACTAAGTAGAGCTCCCTATGCTATATAGTAGTTCTTATTAGTTATCTGTTTTATATATAGTAGTGTGTATATGTCAATCCCAAACTCCCTCTTACTCCCTGGTAATCATAAGTTTGTTTTCTACATCTATAACTCTATTTCTGTTTTGTAGAAACCCTTTTTTTAGAATCCACATGTGAGCAATATTGTATGACATTTGTCTTTCTGTATCTGACTACTTCACTTCGTGTGACATGTTCTAAGTCCATGTCACTGCAAATGACATGATCTCATTCTTTTTTACGGCTGAGTAACTTTCCATTGTATATCTGTACCACTTTCTCTTGATGAATATTTTGGTTGCTTCCTTGTCCCGACTATCGTAAACAGAGGTGCAGTGAACACTGGAGTGCATGTATTTTTCAAAGTATAGTTTTCTCTGAGTATATGCCAGGAGTGGAGTTGCTGGGTAGGATCATCACCTTTGAGAGGTTCTCTGAGGTCTATCTGCAACAAGTCTGTGTTTCACTAGTTGAAATCTCTGAAGATGGATGATAGAGATTTTTCTGCTAAAAGAAGAGTGAGATTTCCCAAGAATTAGATGTGGGAAAATAAGAGAAGAGGAGGAAAGTGCTGGGGGAGAGGGGAGAGAGAGAGAATGATTTTGAATCCTGTTCAAGAGGAGAACCCTTGGGGGCAGCGAGGCCACAACTGAAAGAGCGTCTGTGGAGTGACTGCTGGAAAATTCCAAGGAGCAGAATGGAGAATGCAGAGAGAGAGAGAGAGACCAAATGCTCGCCCAAGTCACAGGATGTGCACATTCTTACGGATGGTCTCGGAACAAACTCTGAAGGTCCCCAAGAAGAATGATCAGTTTTCATCATTGGCTGGTGAATGCCTATGCCACTCACAGGGCCAGTCAAGAAAGAAATTCTGGGCTCCTTTCACCCTCTCACCTCTTCTGCTTTGACTCTTAGTGAGCCAGTAAAGGTGGGGTGAGGGGGATAAAGGGCAGGTTCATGCTGTTTTCCCTGACTTCCTGCCTTCAGAAGCCCCAAGAATTAGGGAGAGATGAAGTTTTAACTCAAAATCATGCTCAAATTTATGATTATTACCTGAGACCACAGACAATTATTACACTTAGAAAGTTTTCCAACTTAAAAAGACTGCAAATCATTTATTTATTTGCATTATTGGAATTTTCCTTCAGGGTCAGAAGGAAATGTTTCCACATGAAATACATTTTAAAAAGGACAGTAGGGGACTTAAGTTATATGATTACACACCGTAATGTCTGTTTAAGATACTGATTCTTTTTATGCCATCTTTAGTTGGGATTCTGTGGCTTGTAGATGAAACCGTCCTGATTGATATATTAGTTTCCCCAGGGCTTCTGTTGTAAAGAAAGACATCATATTGCAGGGACTCGCCTAGTGGTTCAATGGTTAAGACTCTGGGCTCCCACTGCAGGGGTTCTGGGTTCCATCCCTTGTCAGGGAACTAGATCTCACATGTTGCAACTAAGAGTTTAGATGCTGCAACTAAAGATTCGACGAGCTGCAACTAAGACCTGGTGCACCCAAATGGGTAAATATTTTAAAAAGAAACCACATTTCAATCTGAGTTATTGTGTTTTATTCACCAATATTTAATTATTATTCAGTATGAAATGAGTCATGTGTCCAGGAAACAAAGTTATAAAGTTATCAAAGTTTTTAAATTATAATTAAATTTTAATAGTCTACCCCCAAAGTAGGGGGGTATAAAATTGTTTAATCTCATTAAGGAAGAAAGATAATAAATTATGTGAAGATGCTTCCTCTTGACAGAATTATGCATATCAGATATATCATCTACATTTATGTCACATATTTTATTCTGGGATCATCACTAGTTTTGAAGGGTTTATATTGACAGATGGTACCTAATGCAGCCTTTTCTCCCTCACCTATTGTGAATAGGAAACCTTTGCCAGGATTTCACAATATAAAAATCACCCTGTCACCTAAAGGGCAAAAATGAATCACTTTCTTCTTGGATTAAAAATCAGTTAGGATGGCTCAGCAATACATCGACATGGTTTTCTTGCCAGCATGCTGACAAGGATACTGTGTTTATTTTTGGAAGAAGAGTTCTTGTTAGTCTCCCTACAGTAGCCACTTCCTCATATTAGCCTTAAAGGTAGAGTCAAGGCATTTAACACTGTGCAGATCTTTTGAATGTCACAGACATTCAAGGCAGTTTATAAAATAAAGTTTAGAAATGGGTGCCTACAATGGCCCTTCCATCCCTAACCTTATAATCCTTAGGAGTTCTTAGTTTATCCCCTGGAAGGCAAGGGAAGTAATAACTTGCTTTCAAATGAGAAGTCAAAACATAAGCTCAGGACTTCCCCGGTGGTCCAGTGGTTAAGACTCCGTGTTCCCAATGCGGGGGGTTTGATCCCTGGGGGGAGAAGATCCCACATGCCACATGGCATGGCCAAAACCCAAAACAAACAAGCTAACAAACAAACAAACAAAAACATAAGCTTGCTGTATTTCTGTTTTATCTTCATTCTAGTTAACTTTTAAGACTCATCTGCAGTACCGCTTCCTCCAGAAAGCTTTCCTGCAATTTTCACTTTTACCAACACTTAGCGTTGCAGATGGTGACTGCAGCCATGAAATTAAAAGGCGCTTACTCCTTGGAAGGAAAGTTATGACCAACCTAGATAGCATATTCAAAAGCAGAGACATTACTTTGCTGACTAAGGTCCGTCTAGTCAAGGCTATGGTTTTTTCTGTGGTCATGTAAGAGTTGGACTGTGAAGAAGGCTGAGCACTGAAGAATTGATGCTTTTGAACTGTGGTGTTGGAGAAGACTCTTGAGAGTCCCTTGGACTGCAAGGAGATCCAACCAGTCCATTCTGAAGGAGATCAATCCTGGGTGTTCCTTGGAAGGAATGATGCTAAAGCTGAAACTCCAGTATTTTGGCCACCTCATGCGAAGAGTTGACTCATTGGAAAAGATTCTGATGTGGCAGGGATTAGGGGCTGGAGGAAAAGGGGACGACAGAGGATGAGATGGCTGGATGGCATCACCAACTCTATGGAGGTGGGTTTGGGTGAACTCCAGGAGTTTGTGATGGACAGGGAGGCCTGGTGTGCTACTATTCATGGGGTCACAGAGAGTTGGACACGACTGAGTGACTGAACGGAACTGAACTGTTTTGGTATTTGACTTTTATTTTCTCTCTAATGCATTTGGCTGTACATTTGTTTCATTGGGGGTTTCCCTGGTGGCTCAGATGGTAGAGAACCTGCCTGCAATGCAGGAGACCTGGGTTCAATCCCTGGATCAGGAAGATCTTCTGGAGGAGGAAATGGCAACCCACTCCAGTATTCTTGCCTGGAAAATTCCATTGACAGACACAGGCTACAGTCCACGGAGTTGCAAAGAGTCAGATAGGACTGAACACCTAACACACACTTTGTTTAATTTAGGTAGCAAGGCCTTCTCAACGTTTATGTGCCCCATCATTAAGCCATAGGGGTCTATCACACATCATGACATGAATATCTGTTTGTAAATTATGACCTGTAGCCTCATAACCTAGTACCACCCCAGGCACAGAGTCTGTCCTCAACTTGATTTGAAGAGGTACCCACTTTGTAGGGAGGAGGAGCTAAAAAGCCTCTTGTTGAAAGTAAAAGAGGAGAGTGAAAAAGTTGGCTTAAAGCTCAACATTCAGAAAACGAAGATCATGGCATCTGGCCCCAGCACTTCATGGGAAATAGATAGGGAAACAGTAGAAACAGTGTCAGACTTTGTTTTTTTGGGCTCCAAAATCACTGCAGATGGTGACTGCAGCCATGAAATTAAAAGGCGCTTACTCCTTGGAAGAAAAGTTATGACCAACCTAGAGAGCATATTCAAAAGCAGAGACATTACTTTGCCGACTAAGGTCCGTCTAGTCAAGGCTATGGTTTTTCCTGTGGTCATGTATGGATGTTAAAGTTGGACTGTGAAGAAGGCTGAGAGCAGAAGAATTGATGCTTTGAAGTGTGGTGTTGGAGAAGACTCTTGAGAGTCCCTTGGACTGCAAGGAGATCCAACCAGTCCATTCTGAGGGAGATCAACCCTGGGATTTCTTTGGAAGGAATGATGCTAAAACTGAAGCTCCAGTACTTTGGCCGCCTTATGCGAAGAGTTGACTCATTGGAAAAGACCCTGATGCTGGGAGGGATTGGGGGCAGGAGGAGAAAGGGACGACCGAGGATGAGATGGCTGGATGGCATCACGGACTCAATGGACGTGAGTCTGAGTGAACTCCGGGAGTTGGTGATGGACAGGGAGGCCTGGCGTGCTGCGATTCATGGGGTCGCAAAGAGTCGGACACGACTGCGCGACTGAACTGAACTGAGTCTGATGAGGAAATATATTATTAATTAAATAATTAGACTGATT
This sequence comes from Aepyceros melampus, assembly GCA_006408695.1. Lineage (NCBI taxonomy): Eukaryota > Metazoa > Chordata > Mammalia > Artiodactyla > Bovidae > Aepyceros > Aepyceros melampus. Next base: position 167,449 of record SJXQ01005349.1, read on the forward strand.
AAACAGTTCTGAGATGGTCACAAACTATTTTTTTCCTTAACTTCTGCTTCTGCTGCTGCTGCTAAGTCACTTCAGTCGTGTCTGACTCTGCGATCCCATAGACGGCAGCCCACCAGGCTCCTCTATCCCTGGGATTCTCCAGGCAAGAATATTGGAGTGGGTTGCCATTTCCTTCTCTGAAGGGCTCCCAAATCCTCTCTGCCTCTCCTCTGCCTCTTTGACTCCCTCTTCCATTCTAAACCTGGAGCATTCTCTTTTATTTCCTTTTCAGTATGCATTTATTTTGCTGTGTTGGGTGTTAGTTGCGAAATATTTTTTAGCTGCCGCTTGTGGGATCTAGTTCCCCGACCAGAGACTGAACCCAGGCCCCCTGCATTGGAAGCCCCCAGCCTCAGCCCCCAGACCACCAGGGAAGTTCCAGAACTCTTTTTAAACAGAAAAGCTGATTATGTCACTCCTCTGCTGTGAATTCTCCTGCAGCTTCTACGATCTTTGGGATGGAAGTCCAAGCATGTATTTGGCCAGAGCCGAGGCCTCAGTGCTCTGATTCTGCACTCGAGCTCCACCTGGAGTCCCTTGTGACCGGCAAGCCTCGTAGCCTTTCCCGGCCTCGCGCTCCCCTGTTACAGCTCAATGTGCCACCTCCCCTTCGTATGTTTAATCAGTTCAGCTCAGTTCAGTTGCTCAATCGTGTCCGGCTCTTTGTGACCCCATGAATCGCAGCACATCAGGCCTCCCTGTCCATCACCAACTCCTGGAGTTCACTCAGACTCATGTCCATCAAGTCGGTGATGCCATCCAGCCATCTCATCCTCTGTCATCCCGTTCTCCTCCTGCCCCCAATCCCTCCCAGCATCAGGGTCTTTGGACCTTCAATAATGTGGCCTTCTTTGGAACTGGCTATTGGCAGATGTAGTTAGTCAAGATGTGAAGTACTGAAGTGTATGGGCTCCTAAGCCAGCATGCCTTGCACGTCCTTAGAGAAAGAGGACATTTAGACACAGGACACACACATGGGGAGAGTATCACGTGGAGCCATGCTGCCCCAAGACAGGAACTAACAGAAAGGAGGCAAGAGACTCAGGACAAGCGCGCCCCACCTCCCACACCTTTCTCCTCCTGCCCCCAATCCCTCCCAGCATCAGGGTCTTTGGACCTTCAATAATGTGGCCTTCTTTGGAACTGGCTATTGGCAGATGTAGTTAGTCAAGATGTGAAGTACTGAAGTGTATGGGCTCCTAAGCCAGCATGCCTTGCACGTCCTTAGAGAAAGAGGACATTTAGACACAGGACACACACATGGGGAGAGTATCACGTGGAGCCATGCTGCCCCAAGACAGGAACTAACAGAAAGGAGGCAAGAGACTCAGGACAAGCGCGCCCCACCTCCCACACCCCACCCTCAAGCCTCCGGAGGGAACACGCCACTGCTGACACCTTGGCTTTGGACTCTGGTTTCAGAACTTGGAGACAGTATACTGGTCTAAGCCACTCCAAGTGTAGTCTTTGCCACGGCAGCCCTAGGAAGCTCATGTGCCCTTTGGGGCCTTGGAGAGCTCTTATGCGTGCTTGCTTGCTCAGTCGTGTCCAACTCTTTGTGATCCCGTGGACTGTAACCCGCCAGGCTCCTCTGTCCACGCGATTCTCCAGGCAAGAACACAGGAGCGGGGTGCCATGACTTCCTCCAGGGTCTTCCCAACCCAGGGATCCAACCTGCCTCTCTTACGCCTCCTTCATTGACCGGTGGGTTCTTTACCATCAGTGCTGCTGCTCTTACCCTTGTTCAATGTTTGGCTCAAATGTTTCCTCTTTTGAGAACTTTCTCTGACATCCCTGCCCTCTCCTGCGGCTGGATTAATGGAACCTCCTTCACTTCTCTGTGTGTAATTGCATTTTTAAAAACCCTTTTAAACATTTCTTTTTTTAAACTGATTTTAAAATCTGGCATTTTTGGCAGCATAAATAAAAGATTGTTTAGCATCTAGATTCTTTCATGGCTTCTCATTTTTATTTAAGTAGCAGAGGACGTTTGTGCACTGATTTTGCGATCATTTTGCTAGATGTTACTTTGCAAGAGTTGAGTGCACATCCTGGAACTTTGGGGTGGTGGTGTGGAAGGTGCCGTGCTTTTAGGGAGTCACCTGGGACCTAGGTCCAGATTTGACTGTTTCCTGGGCTCTAGAAAAGGAGGGCTTAAAACTCGGTCTGCTTGCTCTTGCGTTTTCAGCAGCCGTATTCTAAACACATACGTTATCCATGGACTTGCCTGTAACAAGCACGAATGGAAAATGTTGGTGTAAACGGTATGATAGAAATGTGTCTATCCTGTTTAATGTATCCCTAACTTCCCTGTTCCATAATTATGTTTTGACCATCGATTGATTCCCTTGCTGGTATGTTACCATGATCTCTGTCTTGTTTATCTCTTTATTATAGCTCCCTGCATCCGCACCTTAATATGTGTATTGGACAAATAGATTTTTCCCTTTTTGTGTGACTTCAGCAGCATCTCTACAGAGAGATATTTGTCTCATAGGAATGTGAGGATATTTATTTTATAAAGAGAAATTCAGAGGTATAAAACATTGGAGTGGAAGTACATTATAAAGCTCACCTAGAAACCCCGTGGCACAGCTGGGAGCCATCTTCCACATTTGGGGTTTAAAATCAAAGCATTCCGGAGACTTCATAAGCATCCTCCTGCAAAGGAGGACGCTGAAATCTATTCTATTAGAAGAATCCAGAAAAGAAAGATGTTCACTCCTTTGGACACTGATGAAACTATTAATAAGTTAGGAAATTCTTTCCAAAATATTTAAATGAAGATTCAGAATTTAGACTTATTCTCTAATAATTTAGATTTATTCCCAAACACAGATGCCTCTTAACTCTCTCCTAGAAACTCAGAGAAGAATGTCAAAACTTCATTTAGAATATATGTTGGCATACTTTCTTCCAGCTTCTCCTAGTCAGAATTCAGTCGGCAAATTTTGCATGCAACAAAAGAAAACTCACTTAAAACAGTAGATAGAATTTGGGACTTCCCTGGTGGTTCAGTGGCTGGGACTCAGGACTCCCAGTGCAGGGGGCCTGGGTCCCATCCCTGGTCAGGGAGCTATATCCCACATGCTGCAACTGAAGTTCTTCCATGCCACAGCTAAGACCCAGTGCAGCCAAATAAAGAAATAAAAATGTTTTTCAAACAGTAGCTAGACTTTATAAACCTTGACTGTTCAGTTCAATGCTCTATGGTAATAATATTGATAATCTGAGTCACAAATCTAGTGTCATTTCTTAATACAAAAAATGGTAAAGATTACATGGCTGTCACTGGGTCCTGAAGAACATTCTACGTTGGTCTCTTGGCATTAGGAAATTCACTGAGGACCCAGTTGAAAAACAAAATGGAAAAAAGTGGAAGGATCACATTTGTGTCATAAGCAAATCCTTTATAAATCATCAAGAGACTGCATAGATGGCCACAAAGAGATTTTGTCAAGGGTTTTATACAACTAAAATCAATTCATCCACTTTATCTGTTTTGAATGTACTGGGCATGCAACTGGAGATGTCACTAAGAGTTAGAGCTGCTCAGAAACCTTTAAGGTGTCAATTGACCATATTTTTAGGTGCAGAAATGTTACATGGACACAGCACAGATTCGCCAGTGATTTACTTTTTAAAATCTGCAACAAATGGACCCAGAAATCTACAAGGGAATAAAAATATCATGAGAGCAAAGCTGAGTTGAAGCAGGGTAACTCAAAATCAATATTTTGCTTTTAAACTCTTAAGGGAAGACCCAGGAGGGCTGCACTCGTTTTGTCCTCCTTACTTATTATCCTCAGAGGATGGGGTAAAAAGTGGCAAGCCTGTTCCTTAGTTCAGCCAGGACATTCTTCACTAACAAGCCACTTGTTAGATTTCTTAGCTTCAATATCCTGTCGAGTAGCTTTTTAATAGCTATGCTATCAGATGTTGGTTAAAAAAAGCAAACTTACTTTTCATATTATATAAGTGAGATTGCATTTAGGAAACCAGGCCAAGACCAGTCAGTAGCAAACTTGATGTAGAAAAGGGGATACTCTTTTAGCTCTACCTGTGCAAAAATGGGGCTGAAGCATCACCAATGTCAGCTTAGCTGAGTTCTCTGATGGATTAGAATTTCTCATTATTAAGTTGAACTGTTTTTTGACCTTGTACATTGATGAGTAAAACCTGTATATTCACAGCTCTGCTGTGGTGCCTTCAATAGGGCAATGAAATAAAGAGTGGATAGGAATTTTCTTTAAGGAGTAGCCTAGAAATAAGTTGTATTTCAAGTGGATAAGATTATTTAAATGTCCCTCTTTTCTCCTTCACTGTTGGTTGTTGTTGTTCAGCTGCTCAGCCGAGTCCAAGTCTTTGTGAGCCCATGGACTGCAGCATGCCAGGCTTCCCTGTCTTTCACTGTCTCCCAGAGTTTCCTCAAACTCATGTCCATTGAATTGGTGATGCCATCAACCATCTCATCCTCTGCTGCCCCCTTCTCCTCCTGCCCTCAGTATTTCCCAGCATCAGGGTCTTTTCCAGTGAATTGGCTCTTTGCATCAGGTGGCCAAAATATTGGAGCTTCAGCATCAGTCCTTTCAATGAGTATTAAGGGTTGATTTCCTTTAAGACTGACTGGTTCAATCTCCTTGCTGTCCAAAGGGCTCTCAAGAGTCTTCTCCAGCATCACAGTTTGAAAGCATCAATCCGTTGGCACTCTGCCATCTTTATGGCAGACTCTCATATCTGTATGTGACTACTGAAAAAAAATAATAGCTTTGATTGTATCATCCTTTGTCAGCCAAGTGATGTCTTTGCTTTATTAAACACCGTCTAGCTTTGTCATAGCTTTTCTTCTGAGATGGGAATGTACACTGATGCAGCCATTATGGAGAGCAGTGTGGAGTTTCCTTTAAAAACTAAAAGCAGAGCTATCATATGATTCAGCAATCCCACTCTTGGGCATATATCAGGAGAAAACCATAATTAGAAAGCATACATGCACTATAATATTCGTTGCCACACTATTCACAGTAGCTAAATATGGAAACCACCTAAATGTCCATCAGCAGATGAATGGATAAGGAACATGTCGTAGGTGTACACAATGGAATGTATATATTCATAAAAGAATGAAACAATGCCATTTGCAGCAGCATGGAGGGTCTTGAAGATGATCACACTAAAAAAGTAATTTAGAGAAAGACAATATATGGTATCATCATACGTAGAGCCTAATTTTTAAAAATATAGAAATGGACTTATTTACAAAAAGAGAAACAGACTTACAGATATTGAAAACAAACTTATGGTTACCAAAGGGGAAATGTGCGTTGGGGGAGAGGGGGATGAATCAGGAGCTTGGGATGAACACACGCACACTACTATGTATCCCATGTATAAGATAGGTAACCAACTAGGACCTATATTATAGCACAGGGGACTCTATTCAGTATTGTGATAACCTGTGTAAGAAAGTAAAATAAACGTATGTATAATGGGATCGTTGTGCTGTATACCTGACAGTAACACAACGTTCTAAATCAACTATACTCCAATACGCCAAAGAATCCCCAAACTACCGCACAATCACACTCATCTCACACACCAGCAAGGCAGTGCTCAAACTTCTCCAAGCCAGGCTTCAACAGAACGTGAACTGTGAGCTTCCTGATGTGCGAGCTGGTTTTAGAAAAGGCAGGGGAACCAGAGATCAAATTGCCAACATCCGCTGGATCATGGAAAAAGCAAGAGAGTTCCAGAAAAACATCTCCATCTGCATTATTGACTATGCCAAAGCCTTTGACTGTGTGCTGCTGCTGCTGCTGCTGCTGCTAAGTCACTCCAGTCGTGTCCAACTCTGTGTGACCCCATAGACGGCAGCCCACCAGGCTCCCCCATCCCTGGGATTCTCCAGGCAAGAACACTGGAGTGGGTTGCCATTTCCTTCTCCAATACATAAAAGTGAAAAGTGAAAAGTGAAAAGGAAGTCACTCAGTTGTGTCTGACTCTTCGCGACCCCATGGACTGCAGCCTACCAGGCTCCTCCATCCATGGGATTTTCCAGGCAAGAGTACTAGAGTGGGGTGCCATTGCCTTCTCCATTTGACTGTGCGGACCACCACAAACTGTGGAAAATTATCAGAGATGGGGATACCAGACCACCTGATTTGCTTCCTGAGAAATCTGTATGCAGGTTAGGAAGCAACAGTTAGAACCGAACATGGAACAACAGACTGGTTCCAAATAGGGAAAGGAGTACGTCAAGGCTGTATATTGTCACCCTGCTTATTTAACTTACATGCAGAGTACATCATGAGAAACGCTGGACTGGATGAATCACAAGCTGGAACCAAGATTACCAGGAAAATATCAATAACCTCAGATATGCAGATGACACCAACCTTATGGCAGAAATTGAAGAACTAAAGAGCCTCTTAATGAAAGTGAAAGAGAAGAGTGAAAAAGTTGGCTTAAAACTCAACATTCAGAAAACGAAGATCATGGCATCTGGTCCCATCACTTCATGGGAAATAGATGGGGAAACAGAGAGACTTAAAAGACCATTGCAGATGGTGACTGCAGCCATGAAATTAAAAGACGCTTACTCCTTCGAAGAAAAGCTATTACCAACTTAGATAGCATATTAAAAAGCAGAGACATTACTTTGCCAACAAAGATCTGTCTAGTCAAGGCTGTGATTTTTCCAGTAGTCATGTATGGATGTGAGAGTTGGACCATATAGAAAGCTGAGTGCCCAAGAATTGATGCTTTTGAACTGTGGTGTTGGAGAAGACTCTTGAGAGTCCCTTGGACTGCAAGAAGATCCAACCAGTCCATCCTAAAGGAAATCAGTCCTGAATATTCATTGGAAGGGTTGATGCTGAAGCTGAAACTTCAATACTTTGGCCACCTGATATGAAGAGCTGACTCACTGGAAAAGCCCCTGATGCTGGGAAAGATTCAAGGTGGCAGGAGAAGGGGACAACAAAGGATGAGGTGGTTGGATGGCATCACTGACTCAATGGACATGAGTTTGAGCAAGCTCCAGGAGTTGGTGATGGACAGGGAAGCCTGGCGTGCTGCAGTCCATGGGGTTGCAGAGTCAGACATGACTGAGCGACTGAACTGAACTGATACTCCAATAAAATCTAAAAAAGTGTTCTCCTTAAAGAGTATACTTTTTAACAAAACCTTAGTCCATGTTGATTGATTTCTGGTGTTGGGACTCTTTAGGAATCAACAAATCAGTGACGTTGGCCTTGATTTAGTCCAGAGCATTCCCCTCCCCTTGACTGTTGCCCTACCTTGCACTTGCTCCATGAATGCTGCAGGCTGAGCAATTTCGGGGAGAGATGACCTCAGTGACTCAAATTTTCCTTTGTCAAGAAAGATCGAAGCAATATGGGATAAATGAGTAAAGGAAAGATTACGCTCAATTCACTGGTTTATAAAAATATTTATTGGTGTACTATTTAGGGTCCAAACAGGAAAACAGAATGTGGAATGGCTATGTCAGCAGAAAGAATTTAATATGGGGAATTCATCTAATGTATTTGTATGACTGAAAAACTGGAAAGGAGTAGCTGAAGCCACTCAGGGATGGTGATCCAGAAAGACCCCTAGGCTGGGGAGATGAGGGGACGGAGACAGCGTTACTGGAACATGGAACTTGGAAGCAAGGTTTGTGACGATAATCCCCGGTCCTTGTGAGGTAGCGGTGGGGTGTGATGGTGGTGGTGTTTGGCTGGTGTGTCTTGGTGGTTCAGGAACCCAGAAGAGAAGTTTCTTGGGGTTGGGACCTTTGAGGAGGGCATAAGCGACTGATGTGTCTCTGAGGGGCCAGGAGAGCTCTGAAAATTCTGAGACTGGAACTGCACTCAACGCTGCCAGAGAGAATGGCTACAGGTGAGGATGCTGGCAAAAAAAGTGAGGCAACAGGAAAAAGGAAGCCCCCTCACCAGCAGCACCGCCTTCCAGCCCTCCTGTACCCCTCCACAGCCCTCCTCACAGGGAGCCAGCCTGAGCAGGAGAAACTAGGCATGCAGCATCTCCAGGCACAGCATCCTAGGGTCTGAGTCTAGAGGGTTTGGAGCTGAGATAAGGTTGCCAATAACTGACCACCAGATCCATAGCATCCGACCCATCAGGAGAGGCTGTTATGCTTCAACATACAGCCCCCCAGTTCTGGATGGCCCCAGACTACCCAGGCGGACTCTTCAGGGATCCTGCAAGTCCCCTGCAAGTCGGCGAGGGCTCTGCGCTGTGTCATCTGAGCTCCTGGATGCAGGCTGACTTGTGGCCACTGCTGGAAGCATCGGTGGTCCCCATGGCAAAGACGGAAGAGCTGCGGGACATGTCCTCCATTTCTTACACCTTCTGCACCTTCTTTGGCCAAAAGAAGCACAAGGACATTTCTGATTCCAAGACTGGTAGAAGGAGTGCAATTATACCACTTGGAAAAAGAAGCAGAAATATTTGGCTGATATCAAGGCAAATGGACTAGGCAAAGTTCAACAGAAACTTTTTGCATAGTTGACATAGATCAAATCAATGAAAGAAATCAGTACATCTTCCTTGTTCATATAAGGAAATTTTAAGGTAAATTTTTAGCTATGACAGCAATGAAAACATGCCGTACAAGCGTTGTCTTGAAATGAAGGAAACTTAATACCAGACAATAACTGGGTTAAAGGGTTAAAGTAAGATTTATTTTTTAAAAAGTGTATTAAACTGTAGTGCTCTTAATATAACTTAATATCTAAAGTGCAAACACCTTTTTTCCCTTTGCCTTTTTCCCCTCTCAGTTTTAAATTTTTAATAATTATTATTTTTTAAACCAGGGATTGAACCCAGGTCACAGCAGTGAAAGCATTAAATCCCAATCACTAGACCACCAAGGAACTCCCCCTCAGTTTTAAAATAAACTTAAATCCATTAGCATGTTACTGGGATAAGGACTCAAAGGTACTTACTGGTTTGCATACAAGGTGAAAGTAATTTGGAGAGAGTAGATTTAGAGAGAAATGTATGGCTTAGACGATAAAGAATCTGCCTGCAATGCAGGAGACTTGAGTTTGATCCCTGGGTCAGGAAGATCCCTTGGAGAAGGGAATGGCAGCTCACTCCAGTACTCTTGCCTGGAGAATCTCAAGGACAGAGGAGACTGGCGGGCAATAGTCCACGGGCTCCCAAAGAGTTAGACACAGCTGAGTGACTAACGCTTTTTCTCCCCCCGTAAGCAAGCAAACAACAAAAATTCGACACTGAGAACTGCGCGAGGGCAGGAAACAGATCTCTATAATTCAGCCCTTCGCTGGCAGTCTCTTCTGGACCAGAGGATGAGTGTTCAGGACCATAGGCTCTGATGGAGACTGGGCTGTGAGGGCCCTGAGCAGGGAAGTTGCAGGTGCTATGGAGCCCACAGGGGAGGCGCCCAAAGCTGGCCTGTGTGGTTAGGGAAGAATCCTAGAGGGAGTAGAGAGGGGTGGTGATTAGGTGGCCGGTGCATTGGAAGGCATGCCACCGGGAATTCTGATACGTGTCCAGGAAAGACACCAGATGGCTGTGGTGTGTGCCACATTCAGCGTATTAACCCCTTTCTGAGGTAACCAGCAATTTATATTTTTACCAGGAAATGATTTATTTCACTGAGGAGCTAAGAAATATTTACTACGTCATATAGCTAAGATGTATGTAAATAAACATCTTTCAAGATAGGCTCTATGGAGTGAAGTATATTAAGGACAGAAAAATCAAGTGGGAATTTGGAAGAAGGCATTGCATCAAACTGCATGTATAAGGCCTAATCAAAATCCACTGATTCTGTAGGATTTTAAAGCAACTCATGTATTTATTTATTTTCAATTACATAAGTGAATTCATTTTTGTAAAAATGTAACCAGGATAGACAAAAGTTCTTTAACTACCCTGAATTGAAATTCCACATTGAATCCCCCTGTCTTGTTGTAAACACTGTTACAAGTTTCTCTCTCTAGGTTTTTCTTATGCATTTATATATATGTGTATTTGAACCTGTAGAGAAATATGGATTTCTAGTGTTAGTTTTTAAACATAGTTGCATCACACACTCTGTATTTTTCCCCAGCTAGCTGTTTTTCCATTTAGTCTTAATGATTGGAGAGTGTTTCATGTAAGTGAGCTCAATCTAATTTAATCTTTTAATTGTGAAACAATTCTTTAAGTATGGGGATGCCTTCTTTTATTCCATTTCCCTACTGATAGAACTCTACAACATTTCCACATTTTGGCTACTACAGGCAATGTCGCAATGAACCAACTTCTGCCTTCATGGAATTTATTTTAGTTGGTAGGAGACAATAAACAAGATGAGATGCAAAATACACAGGATATTAGACAATGATTAAATTCTCAGGAAAAAAAATAGAGTGGATACAAAATGTCAGAGTTGGTGGGGTGAATTACTTTTAGGTAAGAAAACGCTTTATTGAGGAGATGATTTCTGATAGGGCCTGAAGGAAGCAGGGAATGACAGTGCCGTGTTAGAGGAGACTTGTCTTTGCTGCTCAGCTGGGAATGCCATCAGCTTCACTAGACTTATTTGTAAGATATAAGAATCAATTTAAGTATTTTTAATGCTACTCTATTATAATAAATATGACCTTAATCTTTGCAAAATGGCATTTTTTTATGACTNTCCTTAAAGAGTATACTTTTTAACAAAACCTTAGTCCATGTTGATTGATTTCTGGTGTTGGGACTCTTTAGGAATCAACAAATCAGTGACGTTGGCCTTGATTTAGTCCAGAGCATTCCCCTCCCCTTGACTGTTGCCCTACCTTGCACTTGCTCCATGAATGCTGCAGGCTGAGCAATTTCGGGAAGAGATGACCTCAGTGACTCAAATTTTCCTTTGTTAAGAAAGATCGAAGGAGTATGGGATAAATGAGTAAAGGAAAGATTACGCTCAATTCACTGGTTTATAAAAATATTTATTGGTGTACTATTTAGGGTCCAAACAGGAAAACAGAATGTGGAATGGCTATGTCAGCAGAAAGAATTTAATATGGGGAATTCATCTAATGTATTTGTATGACTGAAAAACTGGAAAGGAGTAGCTGAAGCAACTCAGGGAGGTGATCCAGAAAGACCCCTAGGCTGGGGAGATGAGGGGACGGAGACAGCGTTACTGGAACATGGAACTTGGAAGCAAGGTTTGTGACGATAATCCCCGGTCCTTGTGAGGTAGCGGTGGGGTGTGATGGTGGTGGTGTTTGGCTGGTGTGTCTTGGTGGTTCAGGAACCCAGAAGAGAAGTTTCTTGGGGTTGGGACCTTTGAGGAGGGCATAAGCGACTGATGTGTCTCTGAGGGGCCAGGAGAGCTCTGAAAATTCTGAGACTGGAACTGCACTCAACGCTGCCAGAGAGAATGGCTACAGGTGAGGATGCTGGCAAAAAAAGTGAGGCAACAGGAAAAAGGAAGCCCCCTCACCAGCAGCACCGCCTTCCAGCCCTCCTGTACCCCTCCACAGCCCTCCTCACAGGGAGCCAGCCTGAGCAGGAGAAACTAGGCATGCAGCATCTCCAGGCACAGCATCCTAGGGTCTGAGTCTAGAGGGTTTGGAGCTGAGA
>SJXQ01005350.1:0-51454 GCA_006408695.1 Aepyceros melampus
GTGAATATGAGTCTAAGTAAACTCCAGGAGTTGGTGTTGGACAGGGAAGCCTGGCGTGCTGCAATTCATGGGGTCGCAAAGAGTTGGACACAACTGAGTGACTGAACTGACTGACTGACTGAATACTCCATTGTGTATATGTACCACAGCTTTGTTATCCATTCATCTGCTGATGGACATCTAGGTTGCTTCCATGTCCTGGCTATTATAAACAGTGCTGCGATGAACATTTGGTACACGTGTCTCTTTCAATTCTGGTTTCCTCAGTGTGTATGCCCAGCAGTGGGATTGCCGGGTCATAAGGCAGTTCTATTTCCAGTTTTCAAAGGAATCTCCACACTGATCTCCATAATGGCTGTACTAATTTGCATTCCCACCAACAGTGTAAGAGGGTTCCCTTTTCTCCACACCCTCTCCAGCATTTATTGCTTGTTGACTTTTGGATCGCAGCCATTCTGACTGATGTGAAATGGTACCTCATTGTGGTTTTGATTTTCATTTCTCTGATAATGAGTGATGTTGAGCCTCTTTTCATGTGTTTGTTAGCCATCTGTATGTCCTCTTTGGAGAAGTGTCTATTTAGTTCTTTGGCACACTTTTTGATTGGGTCGTTTATTTTTCTGGAATTGAGCTACAGGAGTTGCTTATATATTTTTGCTTATATATAGTTGTTTGTCAGTTACTTCATTTGCTATTATTTTCTTCATTGTGAAGGCTGTGTTTTCACCTTGCTTATAGTTTCCTTTGTTGTGCAGAAGCTTTTAAGTTTAATTAGGTCCCATTTGTTTATTTTTGCTTTTATTTCCAATATTCTGGGACCCATTTTCCATTTTAATCATAAGTTTGTTTTGTATGTCAATAACTCTGTTCTATGCTATAAATAAGTTTATTTGTGCTGTATTTTAGATTCCACATATAAGTGATATATTTGTCTCTCTTTGTCTGATTTACTTCACTTCATATGATAATCTCTAGATCCACCCATGTTGCTGCAAATGACATTATTTCATTCTTTTTTATGGGTAACAGTCCATGTATGTATATGTATAAATAAATATATACATATATAGAATATGTGTGTGCATATGGTGTATATATACACCACGTCTTCTTTATCCATTCATAGATTGCTTCTATATCTTGGCTATTGTAAATAGTGCTAATATGAACATGGGGGTGCAAAAATTATTTTTTAAATCTATTTTTATATGTTTGTTTTTGGTAATCATCTCAATATAAAAGCAATTATTTTATTGGTGTATGCTTATCTTTCTTAAATTTCCACAATATTCTTATCTCTTAAAGTTTTTAAAAGACAGCTTTTTAAATAGTATTAGATTTACAGAAAAATTGAGAAGACAGTACAGAGAGTTGTCACATACTCTTCAGTTCCCCTTATTAACATCTTACTCTTGAATAATACATTAGCTGTAATTAATGAACCAATGTTAACTAAAATCTGTAGTCTTTTCAGATTTCTTCTATTCTTGCCTAATGTCTTTTCTGCTTTAGGGTCCCACTCAGGATCTCACATTATATTTAATCATCATCTTCATAAAGTTAGTTAGGAAGAGCTCCTTTTTAACATGTTTCTGAAAGAATTTCTCTGAGATTGGTATATTATTTTTATTTTAAATATTGGGAAGAATTGAATGGTGAAGTGATTTGGGCCTGAGTTCTCTTTGTGAGGAAGTTTAAAATTGTGTATGCAGTTTCTTTAATAGAACTGGATTATTCAGATTTTCTGCTTTTGTTAAGTTGTATTTTTCCCTTTACTCATTTCATCTAAATTGTCAACTTCCTTAGTGTCATGTATATAATATTCATTTTTGTGTGTTTTGTCTTTATTTCTATAGGAGTTGTAGTGACATCATCTGTTTATTCTTTCTCTCAATAATTTGTATTTTTTGTCTTTTTCCTTAATTAGTCCTGGTAAATTTTTCAATTTTATTAATTGTTTCAAAGAATCAGCTTTTGGCTTTCGTTTTATTCAATAATATGATTTTTTATATTTCTTTTACTTTTTATTGCCTTTGTTATTTATTTCCCCCTACATATTCTGTTTTAATTTGCTATTCTTTTCTAGCTTCCTGAAGTGAAAGTTTAGATGTTTTTTGCCTTTATTCTTCTATTCTGACATGTGTTTCTATCTATTAATTTACCTTAAAACACTGCTCAGCTGTATCCTACAAGTTTTGATATGCTGTGTTCATAACATTGTAATTTACTTCAAAATATAGTTGACTCCTTGAACAACACAAGGGTTAGGAGTACCAAACCCTCACACAGTTGAATATTTTCATATAACTTTTGATTCCCCAAAACTGAACTATTAGCGTATTGTTGACCAGAAGTCTCACTGATAACATAAACAGTTGATTTTCATGTCTTATAAGTTACATGTATTATATACTACATTCTTACAATAAAGTTAAGAAAATGTTATTAAGAAAGTCATAAAGAAGAGAAAATACATTTACAGTACTTTTCTATATTTATCAATACAATAATCTTATATCATCTGTTTACAAGATGAGTTGTCTGAGTATATCACTACTGTCTTATGTGATTCAAAACACTGTAGATGTTATATATATTACTAATATTAGATATCAAAAAGGAAAAGATAATGTGAAAAATAAATTCATAATTATTTATAGGTGTAGCCATTCATGCACTGATAACAAATAATCAATATGATTGCTTTATGGTAGCCTGGTGTACTGAGTAAGACTGGCCTATACACCGTGAATGAACCATTATACAATTTTTATAGCACACAGTGTTACAGTCATATTCATAATACAGTATTGAAAACATTGTTATATTTTAAAAATGCTTACCTGTGATGATAGGCTGATAGGCAGTTTCTCCAATTATGAGAGAGAGTGAGAGGCACACTGTACAGTATTCTTTGAAAGCAAAATTATAAAATGGTAAGTAAACCAAGGGTATTAACTTCATGTTAAATATCACCCACTTATGCCTATAAAATGATAGAATACTATCTACCTGAATTTTATGCATTCATGACATACCTTTTTCTGATTTTTAAAAAATATTTCTAGGCTACACAGTTCATCTGTGATTTTTTTTCAAGCTGTTGCAAGTCTCCAAATTTTTTTCTAATATATTTGTTGAAAAAAATCTGTGTATAAGTGGACCCATACAGGTCAAACCGGTGTTGTTTAAGGGTCAATTGTATCTCCCAATGTTTTTAAATACATCAATATTTCTTTTCAATCCATAAATTATTAAGAGATGTATTTCTTAACCTCCACATTGCTTTTTGACATCTATTCTCCAATACCATCTCGGTGTTCAACAACTCAATTCAATTCTAAATGTTAGCTTCCCGGAGGTAGCACAGACCCCGAAGTTAAGGGCCCACAAGACTGTCCCATTTCTAATGCTATCTGCTAGTCCTTGATGTTCACAATGCAACCGCACTTCTGCCTGACGAGCTACAAATTCAGCACTTCCCACACACCCTCAGTTCAGTAATTCACTCGCAGAACTCAGGAAAACACTGTACTTACATTTACTTTTTTATGATAAAGGAATCAAATGAACAGCTGCATGCAAGTACATAGGGCAAGACTGGAAGGTTTCCGAACATGGGAGCTTCTGTCCCCTTGGAGTCAACGTGCAGCCGTCTTCTCTCTATATACATGAATATATTCACCAGTCAGGAAGTGTTCAGAATTTAATCAAGGCTTCATTATACAGCCTGATGGATTAAATCATTGGCCGTATGATTGAACGCAATCCTAGCCTCCTCCCCTCCATGGAAGTGGAGGAATTGGGCTGAAAGTTCTGAGCCTCTAATCAGGTGCTTAGTTTTTTCTGATGTGGTCAGCTCCTCCCTAGACACACTATCTAAGAGCTTACTGTGACTGACCTCATAGCATAAACTCTGGAATAGTCAAAGTGACTCATTATAAAAAGCAAAAGACAATCCTATAGGGAAAATCCAAGGGTTTTGAAGCTCCCTGTGCCATGAACCAGGAACCAATGAAAGAGATCAGATATATTATTATGTCACAGAAGTACTTAGGGATTTTCTAGTTATCTTTTCTCAACTTTTTCCTAGCTTATTTCCACTGTGTTCAGAAAATATACTGTGTATGAGTTCAATTATCTAACATTTGTTAAGGAATGGTTGATTTTTTATTAATATTCCATATGCACATGCAAAAATGTGTACTCTGCAGTGGCTGGGTGTCAATAAGATCGTTTGTTACCAATCGTTTGTTAATATACTGATTTTTGTGTGGAAGGTGTACTTGTTCTAAAAGTCATTGGAAAAGATGTTAATGGCTCTCAGTGTGATTGTGGAATTATCTATTGCTCCTTCTAGTTTTTAGAATTTTTGCTTTATACATGTAGTGAAACTATATTATTTGAGGCATATGACTTTAGAATTCTACCATTTCCCTGGCAGACTGAGCCCTTCATCATAATGAAATGTCCTTTTTTGTCCCATAGTGTTTCCTGCCTTAAAGTCTATTTTGTTTGATGTTAACATAGTGATGGAGAAGGAAATGGCAACCCACTCCAGTGTTCTTGCCTGGAGAATCCCAGGGACAGGGGAGCCTGGTGGGCTGCCATCTATGGGGTCGCACAGAGTCAGATACAACTGAAACAACTTAGCAGCAGCAGCAGCAACATAGTGACAATAGCTTTCTCTCTTTTTTTTCCCTTTTCATCAGGTTTATTGAGGAAGTCACCACCATAATTATAAGAGATAACAATTTCATAATCTAAACAGTTCTTATGTGTCCATTTGGATTAATCCACTGTGCTTCAATATCGACCCCTGGCAACAACTGATGTGTTTCTGTCACTACAGTTTTTCTTTTTCTAATGTTTTATGGAAGTGGAATTATATGGTATGTAATCTTAGCATCTCCTTCTCTCATTAAGCATTTGAGAATTTGTTTGTATTGTTGTATCAGTAGTTTATTTCTTTCTATTGCTAAGTAATATGCCATAGTGTTAATATGATACAGATTGTCCTGGATTTGACCAGGAGCTCTGTCAAACTGGTCCTATGTTATTTTGATGTGTCCTTATCATTCTTAGATCACTTCCTTGCTTTCTGACATAAGATATTTTAGGCTTATCGTATACCACCCCTGAACCAATTCTAGATTGTAGCCTAGAATTTAACCCTAAATTGTATCATAAAAATTTTGCCTTAGAAATCTTTTTCTTTAACCACCTAATTATATGCATTCAGGACTAAATGTTTTGGGAGCTCTAGTTGACCTTGAAATCTCAGAGGAAGTTTTATTGTTTTTTTTCCACTGCTGTGAAGAGCTTGACTAAAACAGATATTTTCCTTTGCTATCTGCTTCTCTGGGGAGATTTTCATTTAGTGTCAGTCAGGCATTTTATTGTAAAGTGACCAGTGATGTACTGCTGCTGTTGCTGCTGCAGCTGCTGCTAAGTCACGTCAGTCGTGTCTGACTCTGTGCGACCCCATAGACAGCAGCCTACCAGGCTCTGCCATCCCTGGGATTCTCCAGGCAAGAGTACTGGAGTGGATTGCCATTGCCTTCTCCAAGTGATGTACTGGTAAATGTTAAACAAATAAGTGTCTGGAAAGAAAAAAGAGGCCCTGATTTATAGTCTATATGGATTTCTGTGGTGTAAATATTCTCACCATAGCTTTATTTCAAGTCATCAATATGAAGTTAACCAACTTTCAAAATTCCTGAAACAACTGACCTTACAATCAAGTACAGTACAAACCTTCACGTGCTCTGTTTTGTGTGGGTCATCCAGTTCAGTTCAGTTTAGTCGCTCAGCGTGTCTGACTCTTTGCAACCCTATGGACTGCAGTACTCCAAGCCTCCCTGTCCATCATCAACTCCCAGAGTTTACTCAAACTCATGTCCATTGAGTTGGTGATGCCATCCAACCATCTCATTCTCTGTCACCCCATTCTCCTCCTGCCTTCAATCCCGCATCAGGATCTTTTCAAACGAGTCAGTTCTTTGCATCAGATGGCCAAAGTATTAGAGTTTCAGCTTTAACATCAGTCCTTTCAATGAATATTCAGGACTGATTTCCTTTAGGATTGACTGGTTGGATCTCCTTGCAGTCCAAGGGACTCTCAAGAGTCTTCTCCAATACCACAGTTCAAAAACAGCAATTCTTTGGCACTCAGCTTTCTTTATAGTCCAACTCTCACATCCATACATGACCACTGGAAAAACCATAGCTTTAACTAGATAGACCTTTGTTGGTGAAGTAATGTCTCTGCTTTTTAAAATGCTGTCTAGTTTTGTCATAACTTTTCTTCCAAGGAGCAAGTGTCAGCTGCAGTCACTATCTTTAGTGATTTTGGAGCCCCCCAAAATAAAGTCTCTCACTGTTTCCATTGTTTCCTCATCTATTTGCCATGAAGTAATGGGACCAGATGCCATGATCTTAGTTTTTTGAATGTTGAGTTTTAAGCCAGCTTTTTCACTCTACTCTCACTTTCATCAAGAGGCTCTTTGGTTCTTCTTCGCTTTCTGCCATAAGGGTGGCGTCATCTGTGTATCTAAGGTTATTGATATTTCTCTTGGCAATCTTGATTCCAGCTTGTGCTTCATCCAGCCCAGCATTTCTCATGATGTACTCTGCATATAAGTTAAATAAGTAGGGTGACAATATACAGCCTTGACATACTCCTTTCCTGATTTGGAACCAGTCTGTTGTTCCATGTCCAGTTCTAACTGTTGCTTCTTGACCTGAATACACATTTATCAGGAGGCAAGTCAGGAGGTCTGGTATTCCCATCTCTCTCAGAATTTTCCACAGTTTGTTGTGATCCACACAGTCAAGGATTTGACATAATCAATAAAGCAGAAGTAGATGTTTTACTGGAACTATCTTGCTTTTTCAATGATTCAACAGATATTGGCAATTTGATCTTTGGTTACTCTGTCTTTTCTAAATCCAGCTTGAACATCTGGAAGTTCACAGTTCACATACTGTTGAAGCCTGGCTTGGAAAATTTTGAGCATTACTTTGCTAGCATGTGAAATGAGTGCAATTGTGCGGTAGTTTGAACATTCTTTGGCATTGCCTTTCTTTGGGATTGGAATGAAAACTGACCTTTTCTAGTCCTGTGGCCACAGCTGAGTTTTCTAAAGCTATCTACTCAGCACTATGCCGTGGCTTAGATCATAGCCCCCTTCTTCGTAGGAACTGCCTTGTGTGGAAACTCTTAGTCACAGAGCTTTATTCATGCATTTAGGGCAATTTCAGTGCTTATTTTCCTTTGTGAACTGGTTTCTTCTGTACCTTGGATGATTCTTATCTTCTTCCATTGTCCTCCACTGATTTAAAAGTGTTTATGTGCTTGAGTGTGTGTGTGTGTGTGTGTGTGTGTATTCCCATGCCTCCTATCGCTAGATGGTTTCTATCTGAAAGATTTCAGGATCTCTCATCCATCATATTGTCAGAGATGAATGGATCCAAGTAACTTTGTTATGAAATGCTAAACAACCAGACTCCTAATCATGTATCTTGAGCAATAATTTTAATAGATATTATTTACCAACTGAACAGAGGGTAAGTCTATCAAACATGCACATTAAGAACCAATTATTTTAAAAATCCCAAATATTTGAGTTAGGACCATACTCAGAATAAAAGTGCTTCAAAAGCCAATCATTATTTTCCATGAGTAAATTTATGATTTACATAATAAACTTCACATATTGATTGAGTAAGTAGTTCTCATACTTTCTCTATGGAGTCTTAAGAGTCCTGCTACTTGCAAAAGACAAAAGGGCATGAATAAGGGGACTATTCCAGCTTTCTACCTGTCTTAGTTTTCTTGTGGTGATTTAGTCACCAGTCATGTCCAACTCTTGTGACTCCATGAACTGTAGCCTACCAGGCTCCTCTGTCCATGGGATTCTCCAAGCAAAAATACTTGGGTTCTATTCTACTTTTAGACTTCAGTATAAGGTGCTGTTTGAAACCAGTTCCGTGAGTACTAATGGGCTGCAAACCCTTTTTCATCTCATATGCCATCTCTAGATTATCTGAGACCTATCTTCTAACAGAAATGAAGGCATACTGTAAAGAAATTGAAGAAATTCCTTAACTGGATCTGTGTTTATTCAGGCTACATGTGCTCACTTGCACAAACCGCATCCTACCAGACAGT
Source organism: Aepyceros melampus (assembly GCA_006408695.1). Taxonomy (NCBI): domain Eukaryota; kingdom Metazoa; phylum Chordata; class Mammalia; order Artiodactyla; family Bovidae; genus Aepyceros; species Aepyceros melampus. The sequence continues at coordinate 8,174 of SJXQ01005350.1, forward strand.
ATTAAGACAGAAAAAGCTAGTTAGTTCATGTAATAAAAATATTCCTGGATCTATAGAATGATTGAAACTTTTGCATGGCTGCCGTAGACATTTTGCTGCCCTACAAATCTGTTTAAAGTCAGCTGAGAAAGATCTGAGCATCTCATTTTTCTCATTGACCGTTTTTGGAGTCTCTATCAAAGAGAAATCATCAAAGGGAAGATAACATTAAAAGAAACCATTAGCAGGAAAGAAAGGTAGAAAAGAGGCATCTGCAAACAACCTCACATTCTAGAAAGTGAAGTGCTGACCCAGATCCTTTCAGAAGCATAAGTAGCCACTTCTCTGTGAAAGGCCTATAGATTTTTTTTTTTTGCTTGTTTTCCAAGACTTCCACATTTGATCTTTTAAATGGAGTCAAATGCACAATTTAAAAATGGGATTTGGAAGTATTGGGTTAAACAAAAACCCTGGTCATCTTGTCTCTCACAGTACATCTGTGAGTCCACTGTATTTCAGCATAATTCAGTTCAGTTCAGTCACTCAGTCATGTTCAACTCTTCGCAACCCCATGGACTGCAGCATGCCAGGCCTCCCTGTCCATCGCCAACTCCCAGAGTTTACTCAAGCTTATGTCCTTTGAGTCAGTGATGCCATCCAACCATCTCATCCTCTGTCATTCCCTTCTCCTCCTGCCTTCAATCTTTCCCAGCAACAATGTCTTTTCAATGAGTCAGTTCTTCATATCAGGTGGCCAGAGTATTGGAGTTTCAGCTTCAGCATCAGTCCTTTCAGTGAATATTCAGGACTGATTTCCTTTAGATTGGACTAGTTGGATCTCCTTGCAGTCCAAGGGACTCTCAAGAGTCTTCTCAGCATAATTAGGAAGTGATAAAATCTCATAAAGTTCTCTGTCCAACCTCTCTATACTCTCTATACTTAATGATATCAATCAGCCCAGGATTTTATAGTGTTTTTCTTTTTTCCTTGAAAATGTTTGGTACAGTTAATATGCTATCTATACCAGAATTTAAGTCCTTTGCAGTTGTTTATTTCTATTAGCTCAGTGAGGAAAATTATATAGCAGATGTCAAACCTACTTGCTGAAAGAGAGCTAAATATATATGTATGTGAGTTTGTAATAACTAACTATGATGAGTTTTTCCTTGCTAAAAGTGGTGGGGGATGGAAAATGACTATCATTTCTGATAAGTGGAAAGTGACTCTTTTTTTCCTTTTGCAGTACTGATATTGATCAATGACTAACCTCCCCAACACTTTAAAATGCCAGACTGTAAACCTGGGAGACATCATTGCCTTTTTCCCATCCCTTTTCTCCAGCATTTGTATTAGTCAAGATTCTCCAGAGAAAACATAACCAGTGATCATTATTTATATGTAAATCCCTCCTCTAGAGGGATTAGTATTAGTCAAGGTTAGTCCTGACTAAGGCTCTTGTATTAGTCAAGATTCTCCAGAGAAAACATAACCAATGTTCATTATTTATATGTAAATCCCTCCACTAGAACTTCTTCTTTAGGGAAGATATCAAATTTTGTTCATCATTGGGTCCCTAATACTGAGCACTAGACTCTCATTTAACAAATAAATAAATGGGTAAATGAATGATTTTTTTTTCTTATTTTCTACAAGGAGTGTTGTGGGTTATAACACATTGCAGTGGCAAGAGAGTTCATCCAGAATGCATCAGCCTTGAGAGTTGTCAGACCCTGTACAGATTACTTACTCTTCCTGGTTCCCAGTTGTCACTAAAGAAATTATTTATGAGAAAGTGTTTAGTAAACTGTGGAAAACTACACAAACATAAAGTAAGGCTTATCCTGTATGTTGGTTGTTTTTTATACCACAAGAATGGAATCTGAAAGCATCTGGGCAGCTCTTTTGGTTCAGAATTTGAATCTTATTCTGTCTTTTAGATACAGGGACATGCATTGGACCATCTTGGGGAATTCAGCCTGGCTGATAGTTTAGATTTTATTTGTTCTTTGAAGAAGAAAGGGTGCATCAGATACGTCAAATGTACTGATTTTAGTAGTCATTTTCCTGCAGCCCTTGTACTCTAGAGAGGCAGCGCCGTCTGTCCAGTATTTCAAAGGAACTCTGGAGGAAGACTTCTTGCCTTTGATCCAGTACCTGGATGTGGGGTTTGGACTTAGTCCACTAACATTTCTCAGTTGCAGTTTCTTCCGCTTTAAAACAGGGATAATATATTCTTAGGGTTGTTGTGAGGATTAAATGAGATCAGGCATCAGTTTTGAATATTGATAGAAAAACTCAAGCATGTAAGAAATAGAACTTTACTTTAATAACTCAGTTTAACACTTCTCACACCTGTTGGCTATTTTAAAAGTTAACCTTTGCATATTGACACTTTACACTGAATTGTTCTAGGCTCTAGACCAAGGCTGTTAATAGAAATACAATGCAAGTTGTACATGTAATTTAAGAATTTCTTGAAGCTATGTTTTTAAAAGTTAGAAGAAGCACAATAGTTTAATTTTAATAAAACATTTAATTCACTCAATATTTCTAAGATATTATTTCAACATGTATTAACGAGATATTTTACATTAATTGTTTCATACTGTCATTGAAACTTGGTGTGTATTTTACATTTGCAGAGCATTTCAATTCAGACTGGTCGCATTGCAAGTGCTTGTTTTGCACTTGTGGCACAACGCTAACATATTAAACACACAATTCTGGATCACCATGCAATAGCAAGTTGATTGAGGGGGATGGAAGAGGGAGTACTTGGGATCACACTGTTTATTGCTGAGCTACCCTACTCCACTCCCCCATCCTACATTTCTCCTTCAGCTTTAACTTTCTAGTTAAATGAGGTGAAAGGAAAGGGAAGCATACACAGAAAAACACCATCTTATGTATAGTGCCTAATGTTATGATACAAAGATGAGCAACTAATATATGTTAATACTTATAACTAAAGCCTCTTGTTGTATTACCATATCTCTTACTAGAGACCTACTTCTTTATTAATATATTCCTCTAGACCTATATTGTATGACTTTCCAGAATAGGATAATGAAGCTCTCAATCTAGCGTAACTCTGCCAGCCTAAGCCTTCCTTGTTCAAAGGAAACAGCTGAAAGAGGCCATTTTATTTATAAAATGAGTCACAGTTCATTAAAGAAAAGACATTGAAAAACTGCATCCCTCACAAGTATGTCTCTAACTCCCCAGATTCACTTTTAGTGGTTATTCTATGCTATTTTAAAATGAGGAGGAGAGTTGGACTAGAATTCATTTGACCCTAGAAACCCAAATCTCAAGTTGCTCTTGCCTTTCATATCTTTGCATTTCCCACAGTTCCTTGATAGATTTCTAAGTCAAAGGAGGTTAAAGGAACTAATTACCCATCATGCCTTTAGAGGCCTTTAGCGGCATACCCAGCACATAGTAAGTGCCCGATATTAATCAGGTGCTTCTCAGACATTGTTTTTAATCACAGCCATGATCATATGAGGTATTATTATAAAACCCCCACTTTATAGACAAGAAAACTAAGGTTTGGAGGGTAAGTAAGTAGCCCAAGAGCACACAGATAGTAAATGGAAGAGGCAGCTTCAAAACTAAAGTAGCCTGACTTCAGAGCCCTTATTTGTCAACATTTGGCTACACTCTCCCTAGGCTCTGTAAATTTCAGTGTAAGAGGCAGCGGCTCTGAGAAGTAGCAGTTTTATATACTTCAGTTAACACAAATCCATTACATTGTTACTTGATAAAAATCAATACTACTTGTTGCTGGGTGGCTATTTTAAAGCACAATGTTACATATAAGACACTCATAGGGTATCAGCAAACCTGTATCTACTTCTGTTGTATCTATATCTGTATTTTCTCTTGCTGATTAAAATGTCAGGAAACAGCCTGACTTTCACTTACAACAGTAAGGTCCTGCAGATGAACCTTTTTGTACATGGAATAGCAAACAGAAAGAAAATGAACAGACAGACTTTCCCAGCAGTGTGTGTGAACTGCCCAAACAAAGACTGAATTAAAGAAGCCAGACACAAACATATGGTACGGTTCTATTTATTTATAAACTAAACTAAGTTATTGTGTTTAGGAATGCACGTGTAGATGGGAAATAGTAAATAAAAGCAAGGATTTTGAGTTCCAGAAAAATCAGGGTTATGAGTCTCTTCATGGGAGAAAGAAGATGTCATGACTGGGAAGAGATCCAAGGGAAGCTTCTGGAGAGTGATGATTTTCTATTTCTTGACCTGGGTAGTGGTCACATGGCTCTTTATTTTATAATAGTTTATTAAACTGACATTTAAGTTTTCTCAATATGTGTAATATTTAACAATAAAAATGTTTGATGACATCACTGCTGTACAGTGGTGAATAACTGGAAAGTATAGATTAAACTTTCTCAGTTGTGGTTGGACTTGGGGAGGGGGATTTCCTACATAGAAGTGCCAAGGGAACTTTCAAATAAGCAGATTCTCAGGACTTGCCACCCCAGATTCCCATTCATTCATTCAACATTATATGTTGAGCACCCACTATGTGTCAGAACCTGTAGATGCTGAGGACACTGCGGTGAACAGCAGTGACAAATTCCTACTCTTGTGGCATTTACAGGCTCACAGGGCTTCAGAAGGACCCAGAAATCTGTGTTTTTACAAGATTCCTATGTGGTTCTTCATATGAAAACAACTGATCTAGGTGCTAAACTTCTTTTAAATCTTTCTTAATTTACACATACAGAAAGACTCATACAAAGTTAGAAATTAAAAGAAAATTAATTCCTATCACACCACAGAAACCTAAAGCATTTTTTATATAAATTGAAATTGGTAAGCCAACATGGGTTAAAAAAAGAAAAACATCCAGTCGAATATAATTCCTTTTCTAATTGTCCTTCAAGCCTCGAGGTACCACCCTCTACTATCATTAAATTAACATTTTGAACTCTCAAGTTATTCCACCCCATCATTCTCATCCTGTGTTCTTTTTTCTCTTAGCACAAATGAGCATTGTAAGCAAGTGAGTCTTTAAAGACACAGTAAAGAAACTTCCCAGGTTTTATATTAATTCTTTCTCTCTTACATAGCTTGGGCTGCTGAAATTTCATTCGGAACATCCAAGAGCTTCTTGAATTCCAATCAGTACTCCTAATCTCTAATGAAGGGATCTAACTGACATTGAAACAAATAAAACAACAGCAATATCAACAAACTCCACAAAGATAAAAAAAAAACACTTTATTTGAAAATCTTCTTATTCACTGTAGATAATAAAACTGGTAGAAATGAATTCAACCTGTGGATACCATGCCCCAACTCCCAGTGATGAGAAAAAGAACTCACAGAGAAAGGACATATGATCTTGCCTGAGGTCATTCTGCTAAGATAAATAGGACCAAGTCTCATTCATTCATTTATTCACTCTTTCATTCAGTGTACCAGGCATTCCTCAAGGCTCTGGAAATATTGCTGTAAACAAAATAGACAAAAACATGGTCTGTGTGTGTAAGGGAAAGGGAAAGGCAAATGATAAAATGTCAAAGTAGACTCTTTAGGAAATTAAATTGTGATTATTGCTATAGGGAAAAATATATCAGGCTGTGGGATAGAAGGTTGAGAGGAATAAGATTTGAAATTTTATATAACATGGTTAGAGAAACCCTGAAGGAGAAAGTGGAATTTGTGTTAAAAAAAAAAAAAAAAGCATATAAGAGGTAAGAGAGTAGATGTGATGGCATGATGGCATCAGGAAGAAGAGTGTTCCAGACAGAGGTATTCAGATTTTCACAAGCCAAGGTCTGGGCCTGGGGGTATATCCTTGTCACATCTCAGAATCTAAGTTGTAAAATGAATGTATTAATTTCCTCCTACTAGAACAATTTCAAAGTTTAAATGAAACAATAGATTTAGTCATAAATGTGAATATATTCAAGGGATTAGATCTGATAGACAAGAGTGCCTGATGAACTATGGATGGAGGTCCGTGACATTGTACAGGAGGCAAGGATCAAGACCATCCCCAAGAAAAAGAAATGCAAAAAAGCAAAATGGCTGTCTGAGGAGGCCTTACATATAGCTGTGAAAAGAAGAGAAGTGAAAAGGAAAGATATACCTATTTGAATGCAAAGTTCCAAAGAAAAGGAAAGGAGACATAAGAAAGCCTTCCTCAGAGATCAATGCAAAGAAATAGAGGAAAACAATAGAATGGGAAAGACTAGAGATCTCTTCAAGAAAATTAAAGATACCAAGGGAACATTTCATGCAAAGATGGGCTCGATAAAGGCCAGAAATGGTATGGCTCTAACAGAAGCAGAAGATATTAAGAAGGTGGCAAGAATATACAGAAGAACTGTACAAAAAAAATCTTCACAACCCAATTAATCATGATGGTGTGATCACTCATCTAGAGCCAGACATCCTGGAATGAGAAGTCAAGTGGGCATTAGGAAGCATCACTATGAACAAAACTAGTGGAAGTGATGGAATTCCAACTGAGCTATTTCAAATCCTAAAAGATGATGCTGTCAAAGTGCTGCACTCATATGCCAACAAATTTGGAAAATTCAGCAGTGGCCACAGGACTGGAAAATATTTTCATTCCAATCCCAAAGAAGGGCAGTGCCAAAGAGTGCTCAAACTACCACACAACTGCACTCATCTCACAAGCTAGGAAAGTAATGCTTAAAATTCTGCAATCCAGGCTTTAACAGTACATGAACTATGAACTTCCAGATGTTCAAGCTGGATTTAGAAAAGACAGAGGAACAGAGATCTAATTGCCAACATTCATTGGATCATCGAAAAAACAAGAGAGTTCCAGAAAAACATCTACTTCTGCTTTATGACTATGCCAAAGCCTTTGACTGTGTGGATCATAACAAACTGTGGAAAATTCTGAAAGAGATGGGAATACCAGATCACCTGACCTGCCTCCTGAGAAATGTGTATGCAGGTCAGGAAGCAATAGTTAGAACTGGACATGGAACAACAGACTGGTTCCAAATTGGGAAAGGAGTATGTCAAGGCTGTATATTGTCACCCTACTTATTTAACTTATATGCAGAGTACATCATGAGAAATGCCGGACTGGATGAAGCACAAGCTGGACTCAAGATTGCCAGGAGAAATATCAATAACCTCAGATATGCAGATGACACCACCCTTATGGCAGAAAGTGAAGAACTAAAGAGCCTCTTGATGAAAGTGAAAGAGTAGAGTGAAAAAGCTGGCTTAAAACTTAACATTCAAAAAACTAAGATCATGGCATCTGGTCCCATCACTTCATGGCAAATAGATGGGAAAAACAATGGAAATAGTGGCTGACTTTATTTTCTTGGGCTCCAAAATCATTGCCGATGGTGATTGCAGCCATGAAATTAAAAGACGCTTGCTCCTTGGAAGAAAAGCTATGACCAACCTAGACAGCATATTAAAAAGCAGAGATATTACTTTATTGACAAAAGTCTGTCTAGTTAGACTATAGTTTTTCCAGTAGTCATGTATGGATGTGAGAGTTGGACTATAAAGAAAGCTGAGCACTGAAGAATTGATGCTTTTGAACTGTGGCATTGGAGACAACTTTTCAGAGTCCCTTGGACTGCAAGGAGATCAAACCAGTCAATCCTAAAGATAATCAGTCTTGAATATATATTGGAAGCTCTAGTACTTTGGCCACCTGATGTGAAGAATTGACTCATTGGAAAAGACCCTGATGCTGGGGAAGATTGAAGGCAGGAGGAGAAGAGGACCACAGAGGATGAGATGGTTGGATGGCATCACCAACTTGATGGGCATGAGTTTGAGCAGGCTCCTGGAGTTAGTGATGGACATGGAATCTGGTGTGTTGCAGTCCATGGGGTCACAAGAGTCAGACACAACTGAGCAACTGAACTGAACTGTGAAACTGGCACACAGAAATTTCAGTCTCAATTATCGCTCATTTGTTTAGCATATAACATATACCAGATACAGGAAATGGCATCCCACTCCAGTATTCTTGCCTGAATAATTCATGGACAGAGAAACCTGGCGGGCTACATTCCATGGGGTCGCAAAGGGTTGAACGCAACTGAGGACTGAGGATGCACACCAAATACTGAATGCATAACTATAAATAAGAACTGCTTAATTATATGAAGGAATTTATAATCCATAATATGTAATGGAGATATTAGTTGATGCAGCAGACGGTGGAGAATGTGTACTTTGAACTCTGGCTTTCTGTCAACATACACTCTGCTTACATTAAAACACTCCAGTATAGCCATCTCCCAGGTTAAGCGAGGTCTAGAACCAAACTCCTGTCTTCACTTGATAGTGTTACTACTTTGCCTCTTGCTGCACCACAGCAAGTCTGATCGGGGAAGAAACAGAGCCAGTCACCTGGCATATGGGCCTGAGAAGAATGGACAGAGCAGTCAGGATGTACAAAGCAAAAAAAATCCCAATATTTCCTTGTTATTTCACATCTCTTTTTTTTCTGTTTCATCTTTATAACTGTCTTACTAATGAGAAATCTGTGTGCAGGACAAGAAGGAACAGTTAGAACTTGGACTTGTTCAAAATTGGATTCAAACTTGGAAAATGGACTGGTTCAAAATTGGGAAAGGAGTATGTTATTGTTGTTGCCCTGTTCATTTAACTTATATGCAGAGTACATCATACAAAATGCTGGGCTGGATGACGCACAAGCTGGAATCAGGATTGCCTGGAGAAATATCAACAACCTCAGATATGCACATGATACCACTTTAATGGCAGAAAGTGAAAAGGAACTAAAGAGCCTCTTTATGAAGGTGAAAGAGGAGAGTGAAAAAGCTGGCTTAAAACTCAACATTCAAAAAATAAAGATCACCAAATCCACTCCCATCACTTCATGGCAAATAGTGGGAAAAAGTGGAACAGTGCAGATTCCATTTTCTTGGGCTACAAGATCACTGTGGATGGTGACTGAAGACATGAAATTAAAAGACACTTGCTCCTTGGAAGAAAAACTGACAAATTTAGACAGTGTATTAAAAAGAAGAGATATCACTTTCTGACAAAGTCCATATAGTCAAAGCTATGGTTTCTCCAGCAGTCAAGTATAGATGTGACAGTTGGACCATAAAGAAGGCTGAGTGCCAAAGAACTGATGCTTTCAAATTGGAGTGCTGGAGAAGACTCCTGAGAGTCCACTGGACAGCAAGTAGATCAAACCAGCCAATCCTAAAGGAAATCAAGCCTGAATATTCACTAGAAGGAAACAATGTTGAAGCTACAATACTTTGGCCACCTGATGTGAAGAGCACCTCGCTGGGAAAGACTCTAATGCTGGGAAAGATTGAGGGCAAAAGGAGAAGGGGGTGACAGAGGATGAGATGGTTGGATGGCATCACCGACTCAATGGACATGAGTTTGAGCAAACTCAGGGAGATAGTGAAGGACAGGGAAGCCTGGAGTGCTGCCTGCAATTCATGGGATTGCAAAAAGTCAGACATGACTTAGCAACTGAACAACAATTAATTAGGTAGGCATTGTTAATTCCACATTACAAATAAGATAAATAAGCTTTAAAACTAAGCGCTTGGTCCGTGGTCATATGGCTAGGAAGTGGGAGAAAAAAACAATGCCCAGATTTCTATCCCCAACTTTATTGCTCATTCAGTAATCTTATATAGGTAAAATACTGAGGCTTGTAATTCTTGGTTCACTCAGCAGTATTGATAAAACGGAGGAGAAAGAGAAGAGTGGGTTATGGTGTCTATGCCTTTGCACACTTGGACCTTCTGCTAAAATGTCCTCCCCATTCCTCTTCCCATATCTGTTGTGGAGACTTCAATATGCTTCAGAAAGCTTTATTTTTTAGAACAGGTCTAGATATATAGAATTGTTGCATAGATAGTATAGAGAGTTTCTATATATCCCATCTCAATTTCTTTTACTACTAACCTCTTACCTTTGTAGGGTACATTTGTTACAATCAATGAACCAGTATTGATACGTTATTAGCTAAAGTCCATATTTTATCTCTGTATCCTCATTTTCCCCCTAATATCCCTGTCTCTGTTTCAGGGTTCCATCCAGGATACTGCATTACGTTTAACAATCAAGTCTCCTTAGCCTAGCCTTGGTTTAATAGTTTCTCAGACTTTTGAGAATGGGTCAAGATTTTGTAGAACCCCCTTGAAATGGGATTTGACTGATGTTTTCTTATGATTAAACTGAGGTTTTATGTTTATGAGGGGAAGACCACAGAGGTAAACTGCCATTCTGATCACATAATATCAAGGGTATATGCTACCAGTTTATTCTGATCCACACAGTCAAAGGCTTTGGCATAGTCAATAAAGCAGAAATAGGTGTTTTTCTGGAACTCTCTTGCTTTTTTGATGATCCAGCGGATGTTGGCAATTTGATCTCTGGTTCCTCTAACTTTTCTAAAACCAGCTTGAACATCACGATTCACGTATTGCTGAAGCCTGGCTTGGAGAATTTTGAGCACTACTTTATTAGCGAGTGAGATGAGTGCAATTGTGCAGTAGTTTGAGCATTCTTTGGCATTGCCTTTCTATGGAATTGGAATGAAAACTGACCTTTTCCAGTCCTGTGGCCATTGCTGAGTTTTCCAAATTTGTTGGCATATGAGTGCAGCACTTTGACAGCATCATCTTTTAGGATTTGAAATACCTCAACAGGAATTCCATCACCTCCACTAGCTTTGTTTGTAGTGATGCTTCCTAATGCCCACTTGACTTCGCATTCCAGGATGTCTGGCTGTAGGTGAGTAATCACACCATCATGATTATTTGGGTCGTGAAGATCTTTTTTGTACAGTTCTTCTGTATATTCTTGCCACCTTCTTAATATCTTCTTCTGTTAGGTCCATACCATTTCTGTCCTTTATTGAGCCCATTTTTGCATGAAATGTTCCCTTGGTATCTCTAATTTTCTTAAAGAGATCTTTAGTCTTTCCCATTCTATTGTTTTCCTCTGCATTGATTGCTGAGAAAGGCTTTCTTATCTCTCCTTGCTATTCTTTGGAACTCTGCATTCAAATGGGTATATCTTTCCTTTTCTCCTTTGCTTTTCACTTCTCTTCTTTTCATAGCTATCTGTAAGACCTCCTCAAGCAGCCATTTTGCTTTTTTGCATTTCTTTTTCTTGGGGATGGTCTTGATCCCTGACTCCTGTACAATGTCATGAACCTCCATCCATAGTTCATCAGGCACTCTGTCTATCAGATCTAGTCCCTTAAATCTATTTCTGACTTCTATTGTATAATCATAAGGGATTTAATTTAGGTCATACCTAAATGGTCTAGTGGTATTCCCCACATTCTTCAATTTAAGTCTGAATTTTGCTAAATTCTGAAAAAGATGGGAATACCAGATCACCTGACTTGCCTCTTGAGAAATCTGTATGCAGGTCAGGAAGCAACAGTTAGAACTTGACATGGAACAACAGACTGGTTCCAAATAGGAAAAGGAGTACATCAAGGCTGTATATTGTCACCCTGCTTATTTAACTTATATGCAGAGTACATCATGAGAAATTCTGGGCTGGAAGAAGCACAAGCTGGACTCAAGATTGCCAGGAGAAATATCAATAACCTCAGATATGCAGATGACACCACCCTTATGGCAGAAAGTGAAGAACTAAAGAGCCTCTTGATGAAAGTGAAAGAGGAGAGTGAAAAAGCTGACTTAAAACTTAACATTCAAAAAACTAAGATCATGGCATCCGGTCCCATTACTTCATGGCAAATAGATGGGAAAAACAATGGAAATAGTGGCTGACTTTATTGTTAGGGACTCCAAAATCACTGCAGATGGTGATTGCAGCCATGAACTTAAAAGATGCTTACTCCTTGGAAGGAAAGTTATGACCAACCTAGACAGCATATTAAAAAGCAGAGACATTACCTTGCCAACAAAGGTCCATCTAGTCAAGGCTATGGTTTTTCCAGTAGTCATGTATGGGTGTGAGAGTTGGACTATAAAGAAATCTGAGCACTAAAGAACTGATGCTTTTGAACTGTGGTGTTGGAGAAGACTCTTGAGAGTCCCTTGGACTGCAAGAAGATCCAACCAGTCCATTCTAAAGGAGATCAGTCCTGGGTGTTCATTGGAATGACTGATCTTGAAGCTTAAACTCCAATACTTCGGCCACCTGATGCAAAGAGCTGCCTCCTTGGAAAAGACTCTGATGCTGGGAAAGATTGAAGGCAGGAGGAGAAGGGGATGACAGAGGATGAGATGGTTGAATGGCATCACCAACTCAATGGACATGAGTTTGGATAAACTCTGGGAGCTGATGATGGATAGGGAGGCCTGGCATGCTGTGATTCATGGGGTCACAAAGAGTTGGACATGACTGTGTGACTGAACTGAACTGATATGCTACCAGTTTTACTTATAACTGTTGGTATTAACCTTGGGCAGAAACAAAAACAGAAAAACCTTGTATATATTCCTCTGCTTCACTGTTTTTCCTCTGATATCACTAGGAAAAGTAGGAAAAATGAGAAATAATGTGGAAGATAGATATTTAAAAATGAAGATTAAATGTTTTTAATATTACATCAGAAAATTACAAAGAGTATGTAACTTAAGTAGATCTATGCACGCAAATTGACAGAATTATGACTGAGGAAATAGCCTGAATGTTCTTCATATTTACTTTCTTATTCCCCTTAAATGATACTGGGTCAAACAACTAATGGTATATTTAATATTTGAAGAAATAAGTTACATTTTCAATGTTGAAATTTCAGACTGTTTAGGATAACTTCATTTCATTCACTATGATAAAGATGGAATTGATCCTCTCCAAGGAGTCAGTCAAAAACTTTTCCACTCAACCTTGTTAATTTTGTTCAGAGTCAATTTGATGCACCTATTCCTTTTTCCATTAAAAATCTATTTCCACAGAAACTTTAATATTGACTTTTCTATTTGGAATGAAAATTGACTGAACCGTCCTAAATAAGAAAAAAATGACAAGCTGAAATTAAGTGGATTTTTTTTTATTATTTGTGTGTGTAATTCAGAATGGATTTGGGAATCAGAGTGCTCCTCACATATTGTTGTTTGGTCGATAAGTTGTGTCTGACTCTTTTGTGGCCCTGTGGACTATAGCCCACCAGGCTCTTCTGTCCATGGGATTTCCCAGGCAGGAATACTGGAGTGGTTGCCATTTCCTTCTCCAGGGCATCTTCCCAACCCAGGGATCGAACCCAGGTCTCCTGTGTCTCCTGCATTGCAGGTGGACTCTTTACCACTGAGCGAGCAGGGAAGCTACCCGCATATTACACAGAGCTATTTATGCTGCACTGTGATTTTCATAGATGGCCATAACCATTAAATAGTTATTTTGGTAGGAAACAAAAAAAATGTGGACATTAATATAAGAACATAACTCTACAAATTTAAGGTTGTAACCAACATCCCCACTATGTTAAAAATGTTAAAAACTCAAGAATGTTTTATGTCTTTCAACATGTATGAGCCTGATAGAGTTTGCTCACAGTCATAGCACCATAGAATGAAAAGAAGTGTAGCTTAAAGGAAAGTGAAGAAGGGCCAGACCCACCTCTGCCCTTAATGAATGGATGACCTGGAGTCACACATCTGAGAGCTACAGAATCTCTATGGAGTGAGAGGTTGTACCAGGTGATCTCCATGGTCTTTTCTCATCTCAATATTCTTTGATTGTGGAGATCCATTACTAACCATCCAACCCCCAAATCTCAGAGAAGGCGATAGCACCCCATTCCAGTACTCTCGCCTGGAAAATCCCGTGGATGGAGGAGCCTGGTAGGCACAGTCCATGGAGTCACAAAGAGTAGGACTTGACTGAGCAACTTCCCTTTCACTTTTCACTTTCATGCGTTGGAAAAGGAAATGGCAACCCACTTCAGTGTATTGCCTGGAGAATCCCAGGTTCGGGGGATGCCTGGTGGGCTGCCCTCTGTGGGGTTGCACAGAGTTGGACACGACTGAAGCAACTTAGCAGCAGCAGCAGAAACTCCCAAATCATCAACCATCCACAAAACATCTTTCTATAAAGATTTCTGGACATATAGTCTCAGAAATTCCCTGTGAATCACTAAATTATCCCCTTTTTGTTGGGAAATTTCCCAACAAAATGTTGATGTTACCAAAGCAATGGTGAATTAAATCTGGCTTATGCCTATGAAGGTATTTATTCAGAGTGATATCTTTTAAAGAAGTGCCTTAATTTAAGGTTATTCCCACTCAAAATTAAAACCAAATGAAAAACATCAATCTCCCTATTTTTTGTGAACTAATTTGATTGTTTGCATCATTCAAACGGGCTTCTCAGGTGTCTCAGTGGTGAAGAATCTGCCTGCCAATGCAGAAGACGCAGGAGATGCAGCTTTGATCCCTGAGTCAGGACGATCCCCTGGAGAAGAAAATGGCAACCCACTCCACTATTCTTGCCCGAGAAATCCCCACATGCAGATGAGCCTGGCCAGCTACAGTCCATGGGGTCGCAAAAAGTTGGACATGACTGAGCAACTCAGAACACATGCACACAAACACACACACACACATCATTTGAAAAACTGGGCCCTCATGCAAATTTGCCTCTGAGTATAGAATTCCCCCTGTGGCTAATATAAATTCATAGACTATTCCAAGATGGGCACACTCATAGTTAGTCATTTGAGAGAATAGAGTTGTGCATACCTGTGCATCATAGAAAAACACCCACACATACAAAGGCTGCATTTTTAACCAGACCCAAAATGAGAAAATAAAAGAACTAGAATGCCTTCTTACCACCTCCACCCTAACCACACCTTCCTGCCCTAAGCCTATTGCCCAAACCTGGCTATGCCCCAGTGTTTGCCTCTTTGAAATTTAAAAGATGTTGAGAGGAAAAGTGAGTGGAAGAATAAGGTCAGGAAGAGAAACTGGGGAAAAATAGATGAAAAGCAGGAAATTCAGTTGAATGTGACTTCCTGGAATGCATTACATTTGGAAATGTAAAAAATCAATTAAGGCTATAAAAGCAACTAGGATGTTACTCATTCTTATATTTCCTCCCCTATGCTCAAAAACTAGATGAACATGTGACAGTTCAGTTGAATTAGATGAATAGGGGTTGTCTTAATGACTTCAGATGAATTTTTTCTCTCTTCAGCAACCAACGGTAGTTCAAGAAATTCTGTAAAACTCTCTGCTTTGATCGCTTGGTTTGGACCTCTTAAAACAGATAAGTGATTCAACTTAATTTTGTTCTCCTTACACCTCCCCCCTAACCACCCCCCTCCACAGATGGTACTTGATCTCTACGGAAAGATCAATAGTTCACTCCATAGTGGCCCCTCTTGGAACTGTCTTCCTTCTTCCTTTCCTTCCTTCTGTCTCTTTAGCTTTTAGAATATAAATTAGCTGAGTCTTTTCAGCCCTTGCAACTGCTTCGAAGCCAAGCAACCTGCTGCTGAGTCCTTTAAAAGAGCAGGTAAGTTCAAAGACAGAAAAACCAATAAAAAGGAAGGGAAAGTGGTATCCAGAGAAAAGCGCTTTTGTCAGGATGTAGCCAATCAGGACTCCAGTCATCTGATAAGCCTGTGTAGACAGGGCAGAGGGAGATGGTAACTGGGCAACTGGGAGTTGGAGAAATGTGCTGATGTTCATAGCTCCCTGAAGGAGATCAAGCCAGGTGTGAATTATACAGGCCTAGAGCCAAGCCAGTGGCTGCTCCACTATTAAGGCCTAAACTTGTTGGTCTGGATGGGTCAACCTATTTCACATCTACAAAGAATATGTGAAACAAAAATTTGAGACAATTATTTGGCTTCAATCACTTTTAAGCAGATTGAACACAGTAATTAAACTCTCAAGACCATTGCTTGATTTGCTACTGCATTTAATTTCTTGATGCAAATATGTTTCTTTATTTTTCATTCTGAAAACTAAAAAAAAGCTTAGACAGGAAGAACTTATAGCTTGCAGAATGCACATAGCCCTAATAATAATCCTAATTAATAATCAAGTCCTACTTAATAATCAAGCTGCAATTTCTGCAAGAAGAAAGGGGGGAATCTATTACATTAGTGTGTACAAACAATTTAGCTTATTAAATCTGAGCTGAGCCAAGATATTTGTCACACACCAGCAGCAATGTCAGCATTGCAAAAGTAAAAAAGTAAAAATTTTAACAGTGTCAGCACTGATTCACTTACCCCTCACACAGTGACTAGATTAATGAAGAGTATTTCCCTAATGAAGAATCAGAGTTACAAAGAGAGATTATTGCATTTGAAAAATATCTCAGTTAAAAGTGACTTGGAAGAGATTCAATTCAATTTTATTACAACAAACATTTATTAAGCATTTATATATGCAGCATATTGTAACAGCAACAGGCATCTGAGGCAAATGATACCTTCCTTCAGTTTATGGAAGATAGAGTCATATATGTGCTTTAATATTGAAATAAAGGTTAGATGGAGACATATCATAATAAATCAAGAGGTCATCAGCCCTGAGCCACAAACAGGTCTGGATTTGCATTGTATGTCTACCAGTTATTATCAGTGTGATCCTGGGAAAGTCTCTTAATCTCTTCAAACCTCAACTTTCTCATCTGTAAAATTGGAATCATTAGAATTACTTTATATGGTTATAAAGATTAAATCAGATAGTAACACACAACATTTGATGCTGGGAGGGATTGGGGGCAGGAGAAGAAGGGGACGACAGAGGATGAGATGGCTGGATGGCATCACTGACTCGATGGATGTGAGTCTGAGTGAACTCCGGGAGTTGGTGATGGACAGGGAGGCCTGGCGTGCTGCGATTCATGGGGTCGCAAACAGTCGGACACGACTGAGTGACTGAACTGAACTGAACTGAACATCCCTTTCATTCTTCCTAGGATTAGGGAAGGATGAAATTAATTCCAGTGAGAACTGGAGAAAGTATCTCAGAGGAAGATACAGAACTTTAATAAAAAATGTGATAAGACCTTTTCATTTGCAGAACAATGAGTAAAGGCCCAGTTGTTGAAGCAAATATATGTTTGAGCCTTAGTGAATGGTCCGATGTAACCAAACTAGAGACTATATAGAAAGAAGGTTTGAAATCACAGCACAGAGGAGTAATTTGTGATCTAATTAAAACATAGGAAAAGCACTTTTACACAGCAATGTTAAGGCAATGGAATAACATGATTTGACTATCTGTAGAATTCCATGGGGAGAAGGCAATGGCACCCCACTCCAGTACTCTTGCCTGGAAAATCCCATGGATGGAGGAGCCTGGTAGGCTGCAGTCCATGGGGTTGCGACATGGGGTCGCACAGAGTCGGACACGACTGAAGCGACTTAGCAGCAGTAGCAGCAGAATTCCATGGACAGCAGGCTACAGTCCATAGAGTCGCAAAAGTCAGACATGACTTAGCAATCAAACCACCAAACTTTTAGGAAACTACTAAATAGTCTTTGTGAATAATTATGGTCAGGTCATAATGGTAAGAATAGATATGAGGAAATGGATATAAAAAGAGTTCTACAGTAGACTTTTCAAAACAAGGTAAAGCTGCTTTCTTTGGAGACCAAAACTTGTAAAATTTAGAGCTACCCCATCAAGAACTTTTTTATCTTTTTGTGAGGATTAGAGATTATTCGTAATGTTGTCTATTATAAAAGTTGACTTAGTTTTTAACAAGCTAGGTCTAAATTTATGATATCCTTTCCAGTAAATATTTGCATGTCTAAACTGAAGGAGACGTGAAGATATATTTAAATTCAATGCTTGCAGTTTTTAGTTTAGGAGAGTAGTGATCTCAGACTAGCATGCACCAGAATCACTGGAAGGGCTTGTTAAAATAGACTACTGTGTATGTGCTCAGAGTTTTTTATTCAAACGATCTAGAGTGGCTCCCAAGAATTTGTGGTCTAGAGGCTACACTTTGAGTGTGTATGTATGTATAAATTGTGTGTATGTATGTGTGTGTATGTGTATGTATAAAGGCCTGTCCCTCTGATTAAGGCCTTGTGGTTTTCACCTGTATAAAGGGTAATTGAATTAGTCCATTCGGGAGAATAGGAAAAGTATTTCAATCTCTATTCTGAGAAAAGTAATCAAGGGATTAGCCCATCCTTTTCCTCCTGCTGGAGCAGTAACCTAGAAATTCCAGTCCGAGTTTCAATTTGTAGGTTTTTGTAACTGAGTTCTGTCATTTGCCCCAATCATAAATGAGTCATATTGATTTGAGACTTAGGACCACTTGAACAATTGGACAACTTGAACAAAGAAGTTTCCACATTGAAGCCGAAAGCGAAGAGCCATGTAGGTAAAATCCAGTTATTTGGGTAAGTGGGGAGGATTGCATTTGATAGAAAATTAAATTTCATGTGAGATTCTTTAACTGCACTCTGTATTTTAGTACATTGAAATTACAGTATCATTGTACAGAAAATAGAATGTTTTAGCCACACACACACAAACACACACATGGAGTTGCCACTAATTTGCTGGTTCTTAAAACATTTGAATGTGGTATGTGAGTTAGAAATATTTGTAGAGATGACTGCCAGGTTTTAACTTGGATGACTGATAGACAGTGACAACAACCAAGATAGAAAACCCGGACGAGGAGGAGTAGCTTTTGGCAGGAAGACAATGAGATTGAATTTAAATTGTCACAGAGGCTTCCAAGAGGGCTTTTCCACAGACAGTATGGATTTGGTTCTTAGGTGTTTGTACAAAAATAATATATTTCTGCGATTGGACGGACTTGTCTAAAAAGAGATCTTAGAGAGGACATAGGAGTCTTGCTCTTAATTTACTAAGAAAAGCATATCCTATTTAAACTTCTTTCTGAAAATAATTGCCAGAAGGGTACATGTAACTTGAAATATGTCAACTTTATTGTTAAGGCAACATTATGGGCATTTAAGGGCTATCTCCATGTTTTAGAAGGTCTTTAGCACACGTCAACATGGATGTTTAATCATAAAAATACCCCCTTGGAGCTAGTATCAGAGAAAGAAAAATTGGACTAGGTAAACTGATCCTAATTATGCTATTTTTAATTTTTATATTCTTTGTAGTCTAGTAGGACATTCAACCTAAAATCAATTACTTCCTGGCCAATTGAATATTTTTCAAACCTTTAATATTTTGTAATAAGACCTCCAGCTGTTGGATCAACTCTGTATGAAATCATATCATGATATTAGAAACAATGAATTGACTCCTTTCATATCTGTGACTTTTCTACATTTTCAACTTACATACCATGAAAAGAATAATAGAATATGAAAGCTGGAAGAGACCATAAAGATGACTCAGTATAATCCTTTCATTTTACAGCTTAGAAAGTTTAGACCCCAAGTGGTTAACCAATTTGCTAAGTATGACCTAAGTAAAACCAGAGTCAGGGCAAGAATCAAGATCTCCTGACCCCAGCTCTGGTGCTCTTTACCCTGTAGCATGCTGCCTACCCCATGTAGTACCTGTTGCCATACCCCCAAATCATTTCACTACAGAGATTAGGTCTTAAAGCAGAAAAGTTTATTTCTTATTTCTCTTTAATGCTTTAAAAAGCCCTACTTTAGAAATAGAATATGAATGAAGCATCCCCAGGAACCATTCACATAAATAAGTGACTTTGGGTTTTATTCCAATAGTCTAAATTGAAAAATGGACAGAGCAAATTAAAACTGTGACAGAAGAAAAATACCTCTTTCTGGTTATTACTTTTCTTTACACTCTTAAATATATGTGTGTATATATCCACACACACCTAGGCACACACATACACATAGTTTTTCCCTGTCTCCTCTAAGGTGGGTTTTTTGAGATGGCTAAGGAAAACAAAAGAACCAAATTATTGTTTTAAGTACATCCTGAGATACCTCACAAGAGGAAAGAGAAATCAATAGGCCTTTTTAAAGAAAAAGATTAATTAAATGCCTCATTCTGTTGAAGAGTGCCAAGTGAGTCACCTTCAGATGGAGGCCCTCTGGCATCACGGATAGGAGGTTGGCTTCCGATACGAGCTTGAACTTTGCTGATGGAAATCGCTACCATGGCTTACTCAACCGCTCTGCTTCTTTTCAAAGCACAGCTCTACGTCTAAGGAACACGATCCCACAGATCACCAGGATCGTGGTGGACTTAATGGAGTTTATGTCAGGGCCCCAGAGATCAGACAGCCCTTCTCTTCTCCTTCCACGGTCCATCACATCATTTTTCTCCTGTCTTTCAGTTTATTTGGTTATAATTTGTATTAAAGGACTCAAAAGGCATTTCCTCAAACAACCATGTCCTTTTTTCTCCCTAAGAGCCCCTCTTTTGTTTTTATTGCAATAACTGACTTCAAACAATGTACATAGTACCAGTGAATTCTTATACAAATGATTAAATTTAAAGATATTCCCATCTCAGGGTTCCAAATATTTAAGCAAAATTGAGTAGTTTTTTGAAGGAATGATTTTACAAGTTATGTGTCCTATTCTTTAAATCCAAGGTTGATAAATTATTCAAGGACATTTTATCTGTGGCTCCACTCAGAAATCATCTGGATTTGCTGTCTGTGTAACATTTAAGTTCTGTGTCCCTGAGTCAAATTTGCCAAGGAATGTCCTGTCTTGAAGAGCGAGCCTATCATATACCTGTGAATCTTTCTTTTGGGGTTCCTTCACAGGCTTGTTTCTTCAGGTGTAGTATCTTCGTGATTTACGAACATGGAAAGGAGAGAATTCTAAGGACTGATACTCTGTGCTCTAAGAGTAGGCGATAAAATATGAAAGTGAGTCATCTTGACACCCTTCTTCTTCAAAGAGGCATTAACATCAATTTGAGTGAAACAGAGAAAAGGCGTGATCATCCCACTACCTGAATCCACTTTCCCGAGTGCTGAATCATGACCTGTTGCGCCATCTTCAATCCCGTGCAGTTGGTTCCTGGCAAGTGTCCCATCTTGCTTGCTCAGCTCTGATCCACTGTAGTCCTCCTGGAGACTACACACAGGTTCCTGGAGCCTCGGGGTTCAAGGGAGGCTCTATAAGTGAGTCATTCTCTTTAGGTGAATGAGGCACTTTATTTTTCTACAGGGAGACAAGGGAAAACCCACACAGGGCTGCAAGTACACCCTCAGCTAACTCCTCATTCCACCTGTGTGTGAAAACTCATGTGTCAGTACTATTCCTAGAATTTATGTGTCGACACACCCTTTGAACCATGCGTTAAGAGCAGGAGGAAAAAGCTCTTTCTCTTGGGTCTCCCTGTCTCCTCTCCTTACTACATCTGGTCAAAAGCCAGTCAGTTTTTCTGAGTCAAGGATATGGAGTTAACTGCTTTGTGTAAAACAATTTTCCCTGTGACTCATTGTTCTTGATGAGGTCTTATGTAAGCATTAGTGCAAGTCTGCTAAAAGTCCTAGGATTTGAGAGGCAAACACCTATGGAACTTAAATGATGGAGTAACTTCTGCTCATATTCATCTCTGCTTTAAATACAAATCTAGAGGCATTGCAAATAACACTAGTTAACTAAAACTTTTTAAATGATTTCCAGAGAAACCAAGAGTATAAATTCAAATGAAGGAGCATTATAAAGTATATTTTTAGATTGAACAGATTTATTATTCAGGCCATCCATGTGGCTTATGTGCTTTTAAATTTCTTCCAGCTAAACTGCACTTAAGTTTATATTATTTTCTTCATATAATGTGTCATAAACTACAGTATGTTTCTAGCTTATTTCCTACTGTGAGTGTGTCTGTGAGTGCTCAGTTGTGTCCCACTCTTTGTGATTCCATGAACTGTAGCCCATCAGGCTCCTCTGTCCATGGGATTTCTCAGACGAGAATACTGGAGTGGGTTGCCATTTCCTTCTCCAGGGTATCTTCCCAATCTAGGGATTGAACCTCTATCTCCTGCATTGCAGGTGGATTCTTTACCACTGAGCCACTGGGGAAGCTCCTACTAACTCTCATCTTATGTTCTTGATAGTTTGCATTGGCAAAACACTTTAAAGCTTACAAAAGAATAGTCCTCATGGATTTCTTTCTACTGTACTCATGTAGGTTCAATCCTACAACCTACAAAGTTGGCAGCCGACACCCTCATTGGCCAGTTGAGGAAACTATAGGTTCAAGAACTCCAATGATCCGGTAGAGGTCACATTCTCGGCAAAGACAGAAATGTGACCAGAACCTTGGATTTCTAATGGCAATTTCCCTTTGAACCTCAGCTGCTCACTGTTGCCCCTCCACACCACATTTTCTGTCTCAAAGACTTTCTGTATACTCATTTTACCCTTGCTTACATGGCCTTTACCTCTTAGCCAGTTCATAGATTCTCCAAGGTTTCTCATTGTTTGGCAGAAGATTGTGCTGCGTAATGAGGTTAGCTGGTCATCCCAGTTCTTCATACATTAAGGTTGAGGTGGGAGCTGTGTTCTCAGGACAGATGTGCAGGTATGACCAGAACAGACTGACTGAAGTCAATGTAAAATGTCTCCACCTGGTGCACTTTGACCTGGAAGTGTACTTCAGGCTATCTCTTTTGCAGTGTAGTCATGTTGCCCAAGATGCCCCACAATAGCAGTGCACTCCTGAAAGGATCAACTTTTGTGAAAATCTTTTTGTTTTCTTTTTTGTATATTTCTTTCATTCATTTTCTTTTCCTTCCTTCCTTCTCTCTCTCTCCCTCTTTCTTTCTTACCTAAGGATAGATACCTAGTATACAGTTAATCTTTACAAATGGCTCCAACTAATTCTGTTCCTCTGTGTGTGTACCTACTGTCCCTCCCACCAAGAGTCAGTTTGTGTTTCCTCAATGAATCTAGGTTGGGCCTAAGAAGAAAGTAATCTGCTGACACCTCAAAGCCCATTAAGAAGGCTAGAAGCCATAAGCCACCATGTAAGAAACCCAGGTTACTCTGATAGAGAGAATGACCATATGGTGAGGCCCTGGAAGGTGAAAGACCAATAGAGAAACAACAAGGAGCCAATCACCAAGTCCTGTCTGTAGCTCAGAGGCTATCTGCTTGCAACCTCATAAGAAAAGTCAAGTGTGACTGGTAAAGAATCCACCAAACTGGTCCTTGCCAATCCAGAGAATCATGAAATATAACAAAAATATTAGCTGTTTTAAGCTACTAACTTTTTAGATGAGCTGTTATGCAGCATAGTTGGTCACTTATACCCTAGTCTGAATGTTCAGTAACTTTTATCTAGTCTGAAAAACTGTGCCCCAAATAGGCCAATTTGGAATAGATTTTGATGATCTAAAGTGGCATAATGAAAAAAAAAAATAAAGTGTCATAATGGTAAATGGTATATGGTGGTTAGTAGGTAGGGTAAAGAGAATTTAGGCTAAAAATGGAATAGGAATCCAGAGAAGGAAACTATGGAGGAAGTAAAGTAATCTTTTCTTAGGATTTTGTATTCAGTTCTATATAACTCTGATTCCCTTTCTATGTGTCAGGGTTTGTTAAAAACAGAGAAAAAAGTTGCCTATAACACAGGTTTGTCAGGCCTAACACTTCGAGAAATGCATCTCTTTTCTTTTTTTGTGTTGATTTTTGGGTGTAAGAATTAAAAAGTTGATTCAATGAAGAAAACTCACCCAGTAACGCTCTTAGAGAGTTGGACCAAGCAAATAGTCACATTAAGACAGTGGATCTTTGTATGTCTGGAAAAAAACACAATTTGGAACATAGAGGGCATTGGCTATCTTTTTATTTTCAATTAAACTGATCAGGGGCTCCCCTCCACCAGATCCAAGTAGCTAGGGTGCAGGCATAGACTGCCTTATACCTACCAATGAGTTGGCTCCGGGGTTGAAACTGTCTTCCATACAAAGGAGAAATTCTGGATCATTACTTGTCCACCTATTATTTATCCTTAGAGTGTCTGTCTATCTGGAATACTCACAAAACCTTGGATAAAGCTAAGAAATTTGGAAGAAACATGTAAGTTAAAACTAGCTCAGAGTCACTTGCTTTTTCTATTTATTTATTTGGTCTGAGATGATTCCCACATTCACTTACCATATGGCATTAAATCATTCTGGTCCTTGAGTTATTATTACATGATTCAAAGAGTATAATTTACAGAATTGCCAACCCAGGCTGCACTCTGTCCCACACCAAAAAAAGACCACAAGGAGGGGAGAAGAAAAATGACTGTTTCCTGGTAGCCCATATTTACGCAATTTTCTCCCACCACAGATTGTTTTGGCAGTCTAGACAGAGTCTTGTAAAATCCTTCCCTGATGTCATCCACATCCTTCCTTGATAAGTTCAAAATGAGTCCGGAGCAAGTATGGCTCCTCTAGCAATGTCATACAAATAATTAGTGCAGCGCCACCCCTGAGAGGCCTGTGGACTCCAGTGATTTCCACATGAAGGGACGGACTGATGAGCTGGTCAACCAGATTATGTAAATATGTGGTGGAGAATGCAGCTGCTGAAAGGAAGAAAGAAACACACATATGGGTATTTCATGTTTTAAAAGAACTTTGTGGAAAACAAAACAGATTAGAAAGAGAAGGAGACCAGATTCAGGGAAAGAAAAGATTAAGGAAATTATTTTCTTATTGAAGTCAGGGCAAACTCTGAAATGAATGACTTCTTAAAAGACAGTTTAAAATTGTGTTTCTAAGAAAGTACATTTGATCTTATTTCCATTATTTTTGTAGAGGAGAAAATGTCTTTAGGTTAGGATTTGAAGTTCAGGTTATAAGAGCTGGAATTTATTCTTGTATCATTTATTTCTTTGTTTATCCATCACTAAATTACATACACCAACACATGTATAATAGAATAGAATACACAAATCAATGTTATTCTTTTCTAACAGAAGATAACAAAATAAAGACACATTCAAACAGTTATCAGGCTTACAGCCTCGGTAAAAATCAATTCCAGTTTGTTAGAAAAGAATTGTTGGATCAGAAAACATAAGAACAGACACATTCCCTTAATAAAAGCTTGAAAATGTGCTTTGTGCTAAATTTTACTTTTAATGTGGTTATATACTTCTGGCCTTAAAGGAATTGAAAGAAAGACTTCTCAAGCCACAGTTTTAATATTCTCTTCAATTTGGTTAAATTGTCCCTCAAAATGAAGTTATATGAAAAGGAGTAAGAAATGTTCACTATGTTATAAACTTCTAAGTTTATGAAGTTGCTACAAAACTAGACCTGACTCAGGCCTTTGATGTTAGTCTACAGCTACTATTTCTTTCATTTGCCTTGATTCTCTCTCGGTTGTGGGGCTTAATATTTGGTCAGACTTTCCGCATGGCATAGTGGCTTAATTTTGCCTCAGCTCCAGCCAACCAAAACTTCCCCAGATCACCTGGGGATGCCATAAAACTGTATGCTCTATTCTTCCTCAGTAGAGAGTATCTTGTATATTCTTTATGTTTTTACCAGGCAGTAAGCTCTTAAAAACCAATCATGATGTCTTACCCATTTTGGTATCCTTAGGACATGATTTAGTCCCTGATATCTAGCAGCATTTGTTGAAAGAGTGATATGAATCTCTGATTTCCTACCTGTTCATCTTATTATATCTACCTGCTTTATCAGATTGCTTGGAAAATAGTGAGCCTTAACAAATACTTTTGGATTAAATGAATACTGCTTGGTTTGTTACAATGAGCATAAATAGTGTTTGTAATTTTAAGTGAAAAGAACAGGGAGAGATAACGATATCTTTGAAAACACATATACATTGTGATTATGTCCTTCTAAGTTCAACACTTAATTTAGAGACTAAATTAGGATACTTTCTTAATTAAAAATTTGTGACTATGTAGAAAAGTATGCTGAAGTGTCACTGCTCATGATAAAAACAAAAAGGACTTTCCAAACGGCAACACCAGAGAAACAATATTAAAAGAAATTATTTTATAACTCTTTGAAAAAATCCATTTACTTATAAACAAATGCATTAAAAAGTATTTAATAATAGTTTAAAGAAAAGTAACAATAGGTTATTTGTTAAAGATGTAGATTCCCAGAAATATCAGTCATGGATATACAATAAATACATACAATAGATATTTATGATAAATAAATCTAAAAGTAGCTTGTTAACTGATCCTTCTTTCATTTACCTAGCATATTTCCACCACTCACTCACTTAACCAAGATGAACTGAGTGAGTACTAGTTGCCAAAGGACCTTATGATATTTACACCCTAAAAGAAGGAAACCTATATTTTTATTGAAATATAGTTGATTTACAACACTGTAAATCCAGGTGTAATTCAAAGTGATTCAGTTATATATTGTTTTTCAGATTATTATCCATTATAGGTTATTATAAGATATTGAACATAGTTCCCTGTGCTATACAGTAAATCCTGTTGCTTATCTATTTTATGTATTACTATCTATTTATTGTATCTGTTAATCCCATGCTGCTAATTTATTCCTCCCCCACTTCTTTTCCCTTTTGGTAACCATAAGTTTGTTTTCTATGTCTGTATGTTTCTGTTTTGTACATTTCTATTAATTATTTTTTAGATTCCACATGTAAGTGATATCCTGTAATATTCACCTTTCTTTGTCTGACTTATTTCACTAACTATTATATTCTCTAGGTTCACCTATGTTGCTGAAAAGGCAATATTTAATTCCTTTTTATGGCTGGGTAATATTCCCTTGTATATACACATACCACATCTCCTTAAGTCAATCATCTGTTGCCAGGTGCTTGGGTTGTTCCCATGCCTTGACTAATGTAAATAGTGCTGCTGTGAACATTCGGGTGCTTGTATCTTTTCAAATTAGGGCTTTCATTTTTCTGGATATATACCCAGGAATAGGATTTCTGGAACATATAGTATGTCTATTTTTAGTTTTTGAAATAACCACTGTTTTCCATAGTGTTTGCACTAATGTACATTCCTTCCAACACTCTAGGAGAGTTCCTTTTTCTCCATGCCCTGTCCAGCATTAATTATTTGTAGACATTTTGGTGATAACCATTCTGATCAATGTGAGGTGATACCTCGTTGTGGTTTTGATTTGCACTGAAAAGAAAACCTATTTAAGGCATTATTCCATAAAATTGGCTCCCCAACTTAATCTTCTCTAGGCATCTAAGTCTTAAACTAAGATGAGAGAGAGAGACAGACAGACAGGCAGGCAGGCATAGAGATAGAGAGATGTTCATTATAACATATTTTTGTATCACCAAAAAAATTAACTACTCCCTTAATGCCTCTCAGTAGGTAAGAAAATAAATAAATTATGATGTATTTATATGATGATCTAGACCAGTTAAAATCATCAAGAATGTATGTAAAATAATAATAATATGTGAAACAAAGTAAAATTATATACTGACTTTTATAAAATTAGGAGCATAAATAAGATGGCAGCATATGGGTACTACTATATATATGTAAAATGATGAAAACTAATTTGGTAGTACACACTCACTCAAAATTTATTTTGATCATAGCCTCTGGGAAAGGGGATGAGGAATGAGAGAGTCATCTTTAAGAGATATTTAGATTTATCTACAAGTTTTTGTTTCTTAAAGAACACTGAGAGCAACTATGACAAAACGTTAACAGTTATTAATTATAGATGGCAGAAATATAAGTATTATATTTGAACTTTGAACTTTTCTATATTTCTCCAATAACATATAGAAATGAGAGTAAATTAACACGAACACCCACATTATAGTGGTTCATAGCCTCACGAGCCAGCTCAGGACCCTGGTTCAAATGCAGAGGATATTACAGTGGCGCTTGGGGGTCTCCTTTGTCTGCAGGGGCAAGGCTGCTCCTATCCTTCCACTGAAGCCTGTTTCTTAATCCATTTAGGCTGTCATTCCAGAATGGACTGGGAGGCTTATAAACAATAGAAATCTATTTCTCATAGTTTGGAACCTGGGAAGTACAAGATCAAGGTGCCTACAGATTTGATGGCTGGTGAGAGTCAGTTCCTGGTTCACAGATGGATGTCCTCGCATGACAGAAGGGCAAGGGAGCTCTCTGGGGTCTCTTTTATAACAGTACCAATCACATTTTTGAGGGCTCCACCCTTCTGGCCTGATCACTTCCCAAAGGCCTGACCCCCTAACACTATCGTATTGGGAGTTAGGTTTCCACATAGGAATTTGAGGGGAGAGACACAAGTGTTGTCTATAGCGTTTGTCTGCATCTGTGGCCTGTGCTTTCCATGACAGTGCTGCTTGGCTGGATACAGCTGTCTGAGCCCTCGTGGCTCCAAAGCCACAGGGTAGTCAGGTAAGGTGTGTGTGTATATGCATGTGTGCTTGGGTGTGCATATTTGTGTGTTATGTGGTGTAGGTCTCGAGGAGGCAAGAGCTAGCGGAGTGCAAGTTGTCCATGGGACTAAAGAAGGGCCTTGTCAGGATTTTATCCAAATTGCGGCTGAATATCAGGAATCACACTGCTGTCCTATTCATGCCCAGTGCCTTACAAACCTCACCGGGGCCCGAGCAAGAGGCATTATCCTCGGATGCCATGGCCAGAGTGGCAGTTAGACATGTAATGGAAGAATTCAGTGTGCTAAGAGCACTGTAGAAATAGAGACAAATGATGTGGGAGTGCAAGTTAGGGACACATAAACCCTGCTTGAGGGAGGCTCCTTCTAGAAGCACAGGCCTAGTTCACTGAGAGCACGTTCACAGCCATGTCTACGGCTTATGGTCCAGCTGGCTTCTGCTACTTGGTACATCTGGTGTCACAATGCAAAGGGACAATGCATCGCCAAAGTCAGTGCAAGAGGAACATAAAGACAAAGTTAACTTTCTTCCTGATGTCCCCTCAGAACTAACCTGCCCCCTGCTGCCACTGTGATCTCTCTCCTCTTGAGGAGACCCTTCATCAAGAGGATTAGGTCCAGGCTCTGCAGAAGAGCAAACGAAGTCCTTCTTGGTCTGGGTCCTCCCCCTCCACGCTCCCAGGTACAACATTCTCTGTAGTCCCTGAGGTCCTCATTGTTCCCTGAATGTG
This sequence comes from Aepyceros melampus, assembly GCA_006408695.1. NCBI lineage: Eukaryota > Metazoa > Chordata > Mammalia > Artiodactyla > Bovidae > Aepyceros > Aepyceros melampus. The sequence goes on from SJXQ01005350.1 coordinate 37,146, forward strand.
TCACACTTTTTCTGGTCTCCACATTTTTCCTTTGCACATGGTGTTCTCCTGGCTAGAATGTCCCTTCCTTCCTGCCCCCTAAAGGGGACACTTACCCATCCATGGCAATCTTGATTCCAGCTTGTGCTTCTTCCAGCCCAGCGTTTCTCATGATGTACTCTGCATATAAGTTAAATAAGCAGAGTGACAATATACAGCCCTGACGTACTCCTTTGGTGTTGGAGAAGACTCTTGAGAGTCCCTTGGACAGCAAGGAGATCCAACCAGCCCATTTTAAAGGAGATAAACCCTGGGTGTTCTTTGGAAGGAATGATGCTAAAGCTGAAACTGCAGTACTTTGGCCACCTCATGCGAAGAGTTGACTCATTGGAAAAGACTCTGATGCTGGGAGGGATTGGGGGCAGGAGGAAAAGAGGACAACAGAAGATGAGATGGCTAGATGGCATCACCGACTTGATGAATGTGAGTTTGAGTGAACTCCAGGATATGGTGATGGACAGGGAGGCCTGCCATGCTGCGATTCATGGGGTCGCAAAGAGTTGGACACGGCTGAGCGACTGAACTGAACTGAACTGAACTGACCCATCCATGGAACTTTCCATGATTTCCTAAGCAGAGAGGATGCTTCTGTTCATCTTATAAAAGTCTTTATTGTAAAAGATTATTTGCAGGTCTGTTTTCATGCTAGACTGATTCCCCCAAAGTCAAGGACTTTATATTATTAATTTCTGTATCCCTTGCATACCACAAAACAAGACATAAAATAGGCATTCTATAAATATCTGATGAATTGAAGTAAAGGTTAATCCTCAAGGGACAAATTCCAGAAAGTGTTTTTTAAAAGCTAAGAAGAAATAATCTTCAGCATTAATGTCTTTCTGGGTTATCTATGTCTTTACTGTTCTTCATTAATGTAGCCAATTAAGAGTTTAATTAACCCTAAGACTTTCAGATTGAAAAATGCAGGAAAACAACTTTTCTGAGAGGCAGTATTAAATAAGTGAACATTATAGGAGCATAAAGAGCTTGCTGGTGGCAAACTACTACAAGAAAGGCTTCTAAAATGCCCTAAATAAAAGAGAGGGCACAAAGATGCCCTCTGAAGACATATAGAGGCTTAGAAAAATAGCTGATACACACTATGCATTAGATATTCTTCTAAGGGCTTTACTTGGATGACTTTTCTCAATACTCCTTACAGCATTTGAGTTAAGTATTATCACGGCACCTGTTTAACAGATGAGAAAACTGAGGTACAGAGGCAGGGCAATTTGTCAGTATCACATGACTAGGAAGCAGGGATTTGAGTCCAATCAGTGTGGTTCCAGAGACTAAGCTTCAAGTCAATCTCTATGTTATACTGCTGTTCATTACTTCCTGTCATTAGTCACCAGTATTTTTTCCTTTTTGTGTGAAATTTATTACTGGACATGCATTTGCTTTATGCCAATGTCACTTCTGAAAATACTAAAATATTTCCATGGCAGTTGGTAAGCAGGCACTGTGCTGAGATTCCTGAGCACCATTTGATTATTCCAGTCTTTTTGGCCCTACCTTTGGGATATCAGCCTCCCCGTTGCAACAAACACACACATACACATGCACACACACACACACACCCTCCATAAGAATAAAGCCTTGATGGACTTCCCTGGTGGTCCAGTGGTTAGACTCTATACTTCCAATGCAGGGCGTGCAGGTTTGATCCCTGGTTGGAGAACTAAGATCTTGCATGCCATGGGGCATGCCCAGAAAGTAATATAATAATAATAAGGCCTTGAGTGACCATGTCCTCTGCTCCAAGTCTGTGGCCTCAGTGGTGCTGATGGGATGGTATCCATGTAATTCTGCTTGTTAAATACTGTGAATACAACTGCTAAACAAAATGAAGTCACCTATGAACCTCAGGCTACAGAGAGTGGAAGGCCGGCAGGGAGAAAGGCAGTGGGTTCAGGGTTGGGAACTAATCACAAACCTCTGCCTGACTTCAGGGGGACTGCTGCCTGTGAATAGAACTTGGACTTTGGACTAGATGAATATGGGTTTGCCTTTCAGCTCTACCATTCACTAACTACATGACTTTGTATAAATGACTTAGGTTTATGGAACCTCAGGTTTTCACTTAGGGTTGATGCTAATCTTTCATGGACAATATAAGAATTAAATAATAAGAGTACCTGACATGCTTAAATTAGGCTTTGGCATATAGCTGTTGCCTAGAAGATGTGAATGTGCTGGACATTATAGTTATTATATAAAAGACATCATAGTACTGTCCACTTTATAGGGTGGTTATAAGCTCTGAGTCAGTTTATAAAAGTAAAGTTATCAGTTATCATGCCTGACACATGATAAGCTCAAAATATAAATGGTGGTTATTATTATTTTGTTATAAGCCAATTCTATTTAAAGTTTGTAACTTATGTGCAGTGTTCTTTGAGGATATACCTTCTGTTTTAGACTTTTTTCCTCTTAAAAAATTCTTTCTAGACTGAAACCCTGTGGAATATTTCTATAAAAATAGACATTTTTGCCTGCCACCTCTATATAAAGATTTAAATCATAATACAGCTGATATAGCAGTTTATATGATATTTATGCTTTCAGTTTACAAGGTTGATAAAAATCATTTTCAGCTTAGGGAAAGCCAACCAAAACATCTCATTTGTAAGATCTATCACAAACACGTTTAAATATTTTGTTTTAATACATTCAAGCAATGGAGACAAGGCTCTCATTCTGAGAGAAATTTATCCAAAAAAGAGGAAGAAACAACATTAGCTTAAATTTGTTATCAATTGATTTTGGCAAAAAGAAAATGAAAGTTCAAGTGGAAAATCAGAATGGGATCCTCAGGGAGACATTTTATTTTCCTTCTGGAACACCAAAGGGACGACTCTAAGGAATGGGATGGGAGATTAGGGCACTCATCCTATGGATACCCACAAACGAGATGAAATCCCACTGAAACCTCAGTTGCCATGGACAACCAACAGAAACAAGGACCCTGAGAAAAAGGGTTTTCTGGTTCTAACATGATGTATTATTACATATCAACTGAAAATACTGAAGGGAGAATCAGACAGTTGATGCCAGTCCTGCCTCTGCTATGGGTCAGAGCTGAGGCCTTAGGTAACATGGTTTACCTCTCCACCTCTCAGAATCATTATGTATAATGTGTTGGTTGGACTTGGTGCTTTTTAATCTCCATTTTCAGTTCAGTTCAGTTGCTCAGTCGTGTCCGACTCTTTGCGACCCCATGAATTGCAGCACGCCAGGCCTCCCTGTCCATCACCAATTCCCAGAGTCCACCCAAACCCATGTCCATTGAGTCTGTGATGCCATCCAACCATCTCATCCTCTGTTGTCCCCTTCTCCTCCTGCCCTCAATCTTTCCCAGCATCAGGGTCTTTTCAAATGAGTCATCTCTTCACATCAGGTGGCCAAAGGATTGCAGTTTCAGCTTCAGTATCAGTCCTTCCAATGAACACCCAGGACTGATCTCCTTTAGGACGGACTGGTTGGATCTCCTTGCAGTCCAAGGGACTCTCAAGAGTCTTCTCCAACACCACAGTTCAAAAGCATAAATTCTTTGGTGCTCAGCTTTCTTTATAGTCCAACTCTCACATCCATACATGACCACTGGAAAAACCATAGCCTTGACTAGATGGACCTTTTTTGACAAAGCAATGTCTCTGCTTTTTAATATGCTGTCTAGGTTGGTCATAACTTTCCTTCCAAGGAGTAAACATCTTTTAATTTCATGGCTGCAATCACCATCTGCAGTGATTTGGGAGCCCAGAAAAATAAAAGTCAGCCACTGTTTCCACTGTTTCCCCATCTATTTGCCATGAAGTGATGGGACCAGATGCCATGATCTTAGTTTTCTGAATGTTGAGCTTTAAGCCAACTTTTTCACTCTCCTCTTTCACTTTCATCCCATGTCCATTGAGTCTGTGATGCCATCCAACCATCTCATCCTCTGTTGTCCCCTTCTCCTCCTGCCCTCAATCTTTCCCAGCATCAGGGTCTTTTCAAATGAGTCATCTCTTCACATCAGGTGGCCAAAGGATTGCAGTTTCAGCTTCATATCAGTCCTTCCAATGAACACCCAGGACTGATCTCCTTTAGGACGGACTGGTTGGATCTCCTTGCAGTCCAAGGGACTCTCAAGAGTCTTCTCCAACACCACAGTTCAAAAGCATAAATTCTTTGGTGCTCAGCTTTCTTTATAGTCCAACTCTCACATCCATACATGACCACTGGAAAAACCATAGCCTTGACTAGATGGACCTTTTTTGACAAAGCAATGTCTCTGCTTTTTAATATGCTGTCTAGGTTGGTCATAACTTTCCTTCCAAGGAGTAAGCATCTTTTCATTTCATGGCTGCAATCACCATCTGCAGTGATTTGGGAGCCCAGAAAAATAAAAGTCAGCCACTGTTTCCACTGTTTCCCCATCTATTTGCCATGAAGTGATGGGACCAGATGCCATGATCTTAGTTTTCTGAATGTTGAGCTTTAAGCCAGCTTTTTTACTCTCACTTTCTTTAGTTCTTCACTTTCTGCCATAAGGGTGGTGTCATCTGCATATCTAAGCTCCTCTAAATTTAAGCTTCGAGTAAGCAAAAGTGGGACGTGTTTAAAGCATTTCTAACACTTCATGCACTGGCTTCATGATGAGCAGATGGTTTAATTCAACGAACTCATATTTATTAAACACCTATCATGTGTGACATAGAAATACAAAGATATAGATATAAAAGGCAATATAGATGTGAAATGCAAAGAGAAATTATGTTTTCCCCAGAAGCTCCCATTCTCACAGACAGCAGCCCACCAGGCTCCCCCGTCCCTGGGATCCTCCAGACAAGAACACTGGAGTGGGCTGCCATTTCCTTCTCCAATGCATGAATATGAAAAGTGAAAGTGAAGTCACTCAGTCCTGTCCGACTCTGAGCAACCCCATGCACTGCAGCCCACCAGGCTCCTCTGTCCATGGGATTTTCCAGGCAAGAGTACTGGAGTGGGGTGCCATCACCTTCTCTGCTAATAGAAGGGAGAGTAGTGTAAATATGAATAACCTACAGCATGTGGTAGTAAACACAACGAAGATATTGCTCCCCATGGAATTAGATGAGTCAGAGTCAGAGACTTTTCTGGGTCCTCTCTGAGTGGAGCTTTAAGGAAAACTATTGAGAATTGGGACCATCCACAGTCAATAAAATTCACGAGTAAATCAACAACCTAGTCGTCTTTCTCTCAGTTGATGGTCTCACATATAATCGGCTTCCCTGGTGGGTCAGATGGTAGAGTCTACCTGCAGTACAGGAGACCCAGGTTCGATCCCTGGGTTGGGAAGATCCCCTGGAGAAGGCAATGGCTCCCCACTCCAGTTTTCTGGCCTGGAAAATCCCATGGACAGAGGAGCCTGGTGGACTGCAGTCCATGGGGTCAGAAAGAGTCTGACACAACTGAGTGACTTCACTTCTCCTATATGATTGTGTGAAGTGGCCCCTATGGAAAAAAGGCAATCGTTTGGGTGGGTATTGGACATTTAAGTATTGTTGCTACCTAAGTAGTTTAGAGCTCTCTCTGGGCAGTTCTTGCAGGGTTTAAATGTTTATGAACAATGTTCATAAACATTTATGAATGTTTATGTTATGAATTTCCTACTGTCTCTATAGCTTTGCCTATATAGCACGCGGTTCCTTCTGCTCCTACCAGGGAGGAGAAAGACTGACTTAAAGCTATTTTCAGCAAGTGACACCTCTTAGACATCTGAGTTACCAAGCAAGCCAGGGCATATGTTTCAAAAGACCACAGTCAGGACACCACACAATTCTTATGTGGTATTCTTAAAGAGCCAAAATTGCTTCCAAAACTACAGCAATGTCATTTTAAATTTCCAGGGGTGACTTTATTCCACACCAGAAAGCTAATCCCCTCTTATAGCAAGCAGCCGGCCTCTTCAACCCAAACTCTGGGCATTGGCTTTAGTCTCAAGTAATTAAAAACAACAGATTGCTTAAAAGATGGATTTTCCTTTCAACAGTTGCTTCCGCTAACCTGACAGAAAACTGGGACACCAGGAGGATATAGTATAATCTGTCTCCTCTTATGTAGGAGATATTAGCAATAATAACTGTAACTACCACATTTGGAGGCCTATTCTGAGATGGGCTCTTCTATCACTGACATTAGCTTGCCAGATCCTCTTGATTATCTGCAATGGCAGGTGTGTACGATTTTCCCAGGAGCCTGAGGCTCAGAGATGTTAATTGACCTAATGACAGTAATATGGTAGTTAAACATTACAGTATGTTTCTAGCCAGTGTTCATCCTAAATACTGGTGGAATGTTTAGGTTTCTTAAAGTGACAGCCACGAGAATGGGGGCAGGGAATTCGAGTTCCTCAGCAGAAGAGCCTCTCTCTCCTCTGCACAGGACTCTCCTGAGATCCAGTTACTCCCCAGAGATGTAGGTCAAGAGATTCATACTTTGGCAAAGCAGAAAAACCATTTGTACATTTGTCACATATTTTGTTGATCTTACCTTTGTTTGTCCCTGTTCGTATTTACCTGGGAATCGTGTCCTGAGGAATATTTGCAACTATGAGCCAATATTCTACCAAAACTGGCTGTCCACAGATCTCAGTGTTCAAGTGGAAGTATATTTTGATAGAGGGGGAGAAGTTTGGATTCTGGACATAATCAAATGTTATTTCAGGTTATAGCACAACGTTGAAGAGTCTTTTAAAACATTTTCTTGTTTAAAACAAAATACAGAACTTGATGCATAAATAAGAACCCAGAGGGACGTACAAAGATAGCCACAAAGTAAAATCAATGCAATTTGAACTATGAATACTATATCAGTTCTTCTTTTATATTATATATTCTGCAGTGGCAGCAATAAAGATGTAAGCATTTCATCAGTCTCAAATATTCCATTGTTTTTGAATATATATAGATATATATTTATTATTTTACTTAGCTTATTGCTTGAAATTGCATCACTTTATATTGTCTGATGTCTTTTCCAAAGAATACCTATAAAACTCTTTTTTTGTTGTTGTCTTATATATGTATTTAAATATATTTTGCCTTTTCTGTAATGTGCATTAGGAGGTTTATAATGGGTATGTGAAATGTCTCAAGTGTAATAAATTAAAAGTGGAATAAAGGAAATAAAATCAGGGGAAAAGATTAGACAGAAATAGAATAAAAAGTGCATTTCATGGTGACTTGCACATACAGTGGAGTAGTGGATACAGTAAGGTGGCAATCTGTCAGCAGCTAAGTGAAGATAATGTGATCAGTTATATAGTTCAGAGTCCATAAGATAAAAACTGACTATTCAGAAGAATAATATCTGTTCTTGGTACCAAGATCAGTCGGGAATTTCTCCCAGGAGTCATCATAAAAAGGATAATGTGTGATTTGGAAATACATTTCTGATGCAGAAAATATATTTCTGATGACAACTTTAGAATCAGAAGGTTTTTCTTATAAAGACCCCCTAATATAAATTGATGCACTCCTATTGAAGTTCAGCTTACTGAAAAGATTACTTCAGAGATCTTCAAACTAGTTACAATTTTCTTGAGCAAAAGAAAAGTCTGAAAAATTAAGGATGGACCATTCTGATCCTTCTTTGGTAATGAAGACTCACTCCAGGTTTTAGCTGAGGTCAAGTCCAAAACCTTTCAGGCATCATGCAAGGGTTTGTTTACAATTACCTGTTGGTTGACATGGCTATTCAGTTCAGTTCAGTTGCTCAGTCGTGTCCAACTCTTTGCTACCCCATGGACTGCAGCCAGGCTTCCCTGTCCATCACCAACTCCTGGAGCTTGTTCAAACTCATGTCCATCAAGTCAGTGATGCCATCCAACCATCTCATTCTCTGTTGACCCCTTCTCCTCCTGCCTTCAATCTTCCCCAGCACTTTTCACTTTCATGCATTGGAGAAGGAAATGGCAACCCACTCCAGTGTTCTTGCCTGGAAAATCCCAGGGATGGGGGAGCCTGGTGGGCTGCCATCTATGGGGTTGCACAGACTAGGACACGACTGAAGTGACTTAGCAGCAGCAGCAAGTAGGTATTAAAATGAAAATTTTAACCCTAAACAAGAAACAGGAGATACATTTAGCAAAAGGGCAGTACAGCTGGAAAAAGACAAAGGAAAAATGTATTATATTATTTTTATTCAAAACAGAACTCTTTTTCATGAATTGGAATTAGGTTAGAAGGCATCAGTTTTATATATTCTCTGTAAAGAGAATAAAAAGGGAAAGTTGATGTTACTTTGCAGGGCTTTTAGGAGGATTGGAAATAATCCAATGACATATATAAAAGCTGAGCATGGTGTCCGAATAGAGTAGAAACAAATGACAAGCGCTGTTGTTGTTATCACTGCTGTTCTTCCCTATGACTGTTCACCTTGCCACCCACTACCCCAGATTACTTATGGCCCATGCTATATGACCTTCACTCCAGTCTCCCTGATGTTCATTTCAGTTCAGTCACTCAGTCGTGTCCGACTCTTTGCAACTCCATGGACTGCAGCATGCCAGGCTTCCCTGTCCATCACCAACTCCCTGAGCTTGTTCAGACTCATGTCCATTGAGTCAGTGATGCCGACCAACCATCTCCTCCTCTGTCGGCCCGTTTTCCTCCTGCCTTCAATATTTCCCAGCATCAGGATCTTTTCCAAGGAATCAGTCCTTTGCACCAGGTGGCCAAAGTATTGGAGTTTTAAGCTTCAGTATCAGTCCTTCCAATGAATATTCAGGACTGATTTTCTTTAGGATTAACTAGTTTGATCTTGCAATCCAAGGGACTCTCAAGAAACTTCTCCAGCACCACAGTTCAAAAACATAAATTTTTTGTCGCTTAGCTTTTTTTATAGTCCAACTCTCACATCCACACATGACTACTGGAAAAACCATAGCTTTGACTAGAAGGACCTTTGTTGGCAAAGTAATGTCTGCTTTTTAAAATGCTGTCTAGGTTGGACATAGCTTTTCTTCCAAGGAGCAAGCATCTTTTAATTTCATGGCTGCAGTCACCATCTGCAGTTTCTTTGGAGCCCAAGAAAATCAAGTCTGCCACTGTTTCCATTGTTTCCCCATTTATTTGCTATGAAGTGATGGGGCTGGATGCCATGATCTTAGTTTACTGAACGTTGAGTTTTAAGCAATTTTTTCACTCTCTTCTTTCACTTTCATCAAGAGTCTCTTTAGTTTTTCTTCACTTTCTGTCATAAGGGTGGTGTCATCTGCATATCTGAGGTTATTGATATTTCTCCTGGCAATATTGATTCCAGCTGGTGCTTCACCCAGTCCGGCATTTCTCATGATGTACTCTGCATATAAGTTAAATAAGCAGGGTGACAATATACAACCTTGATGTACTCTTTTCCTGATTTGGAACCAGTCTGTTGTTCCATGTCCAGTTCTAACTGTTACTTCTTGACCTGCATACAGATTTCTCAGGAGGCAGGTCACGTGGTCTGATATTCCCGTCTCTTGAAGAATTTTCCACAGTTTCTTGTGATCCACACAGTCAAAAGCTTTGGCATAATCAATAAAGCAGAAGTAGAGATGGTTATTAGAAAGATGGTTTTTAATACAGGTAAAATGATACATCATTGTATATTCATAGCACATTATTATACTTAATGTTGGCTAAATATAACATATTGGAAATGGGCACTCCCAGCTGTATTGCAGAGACAGGGTAGATATTGAGATTATAGTGTCTCTTATCCTATAATCTGTTTATGACTCTGGGTTGGTCCTCGCAAACCACAGTTCTTCCTCAGCTCTGTCAACAGAGCACAGGATGGAGGTGGAAAGCTGGAGGGGGAAGGGACTTGCTCCTTCCCGTGTGTTTGCTGCTTGTCAGAACGGATTCTTTACTTAGCAGCAGCAGCTGCTTGAATAAAAGTTGGTTCCAGTTTGCAATTTTCTCATCTTGCCAGATGCAGATTTTGCCCCATCAGAGGTCAGAGGTACCACACCAGACACACTCAATACCTTCTCCTCAGAGGTTTGGCTCTTAAAAGGCCCTTCCTCTTAACTGCTGACTTCTGATAATCCCAACCTGTTCCTCAGCCTGAGTGGTAGACGCTGCCTCCTATAATCACTACCTTTGAAATACCCTAGTGTTCCTTTTTGGTCTTTTCAGCTCTCAAAATCTGATTAAGAATATTTATTAGCTGATTTCTATTTCCGGGACCCTGCCTGACACTGGTAAATAAAGATGATTTCAGAGGATCCTCCAAATTCCATTAACTGAGAAGTTGATGTTCCCTTAAAGTAAATGTATAGTTTAATTCATTAAGTTCCTGTTTTCTTAAAGGCTCCAGCAAAGGCATCCTATGGAAAGCAACTTTCTTTGGCCATCTCAGTGGTAGTAATTGGCACGATCAAGGTGATAATACCCAACAGCTCTGCACCAGGTTGATCAGCGCCTATTTGGTACTGTTAGGTATTTTAGGTAGGTTGGGTATTCATGATTCAATTTCATTTTATTTCTTAACTACAAAAGATAAATGTGTTCTTTGTAGAAAATTGGGGGGGGGGCGGAAATAAACAGCAAAATACATAAAGTTTTAACTCTTTAAAATCCCACCAAGCTAGTTTACATTTTATTATTATATTATTATTTTATGTATATATATATATGCTTTGTATTCCACACATTTTTAGAAGATGCCTTTTCATTCAATCAAATATTCATTCAATCTTTTTGAACGATTCTCAATTTATTGCTTCTTTTTGGATAAAAGATGATGTAAAATTATGTTCATCAAAAAACCCCTCAAGCCTAATCTTGAATATGATGTAAAATTATGTTCATCAAAAAAACCCTCAAGCCTAATCTTGAATATTTAGTAGTAAGAATTCTTATTCACTTTTGATTCAGAGTCTTTGGAAGAACAAGGTGAAAGGTAAATATTTCAGATGGGGATGGTAAGTAGGCTCCATCACACATGCCCACAGCATTGACTGCATAGACCCCTGCAATGACAGGACATCAAGGGTGCTCTCAGTGGGACAAAGTGCTGACATCTATTAGCAAAGACTTCAGTGGGGATGGTGGCGTATGAGCTGCATCACTGCTAGCCATTCGGAAGGCATGTCACTGGATCTTTGAAAACAGATTCTCTTTCATTTACCATGAGTTGAATTCTGCTCAAGGGAAGATTTCATTCATTCATCTAATAATAAACAAAATAGATGGTGTGTTTTGGTTATCTATTGCTATATGTGTGAATGTATCATCATGTGAAGTCACTCGGTCATATCTGACTCTTTGTGACCCCATGGACTGTAGCCTATCAGGCTCCTCCATCCATGGGATTTTCCAGGCAAGAGTGCTGGAGTGGATGGCCATTTCCTTCTCCAGGGGATCTGCCCGACCCAGGAATCAAACACAGGTCTCCCGCATTGCAGGCAGATGCTTTACCGTCTGAGCCACCAGGGAAGCCCTGATTGCTATATAAATCACCTCAAATCTTAATAGTATAAAACAATACCAATTTTCTTATGCTCATTGTTCTGTGGCTCACATGTTCAGAGAGGGCACAGAATGAACAGCTTACCTCTGCTCTGACTTCTGGGGCCTCAGCTGGAGAGGCTGGAATGTCTTCACTAGGGCTACTATGTCCAGGGCCTTGGTTTATACTGTAATCTGGACTCTTCAGTTCTTTTCTGTGTGGGATCTGCCAGGGTCCATATATAAGATGGTTCCTTTACTCACACGTCTGGCTCCTGGTCCAAGTATACCAGCAACAGAGAGGCACTGGCTGTACATCAGTCTCTCAGTCTCCCCCCATCTCTCCTCCACTCCTTACCTCGCTCCATGTGGTAAGTTTGGGCTTCCTTACAACATGGCAGTCCCAGGGTGCTGTGTGCTTAGTTGCTCAGTTGTGTCCAACTCTTTGCATCCCCATGGACTGCAGCCTGCCAAGATCCTCTGTCCATGGTTATTCTCCAGGCAAGGATGCTCGAGTGGGTTGCCATGCCCTCCTCCAGGGCATCTTCCCAATCCAGGGATCAAACCCAAGTAGTCAGACTTCTTTCATGGCGACTGGCTTTCCCTAAACAAGCATTCCAAGAGTACACAGTGGATGCCTTAACGCTTCTTATGACCTAGCCTCAAAATTCATGCAGCATTATTTCTGCCGCATTCTATTGATTACAAAGGATCAATCCAAACGGGGGAGAAAACAACGCTAAGCTGAGGACCAATGCTGAGAATAGTGAACCATGTAGTACTTTGCAGTGGAGAAGGCGATGGCACCCACTCCAGGACTCTTGCCTGGAAAATCCCATGGACGGAGGAGCCTGCAAGGCTGCAGTCCATGGGGTCGCTGAGGGTTGGACACAACTGAGCGACTTCACTTTCACTTTTCACTTTTAGGCATTGGAGAAGGAAATGGCAACCCACTCCAGTGTTCTTGCCTGGAGAATCCCAGGGACGGGGGAGCCTGGTGGGCTGCCGTCTATGCGGTCGCACCGAGTCGGACACGACTGAAGCGACTTAGTAGCAGCTTAGCAGTACTTTGCAGAGCAGTTGCCTCTTTAACTTGCATTATCTTGACTAATACTATATCTTTAAGGTGGAAGTTTGAGGATGCTTATCATTGGAAGCAAATGAAAAGAGGTATCTCATAGTTTTCCAAGCTAAGTGATCATTTACTGCTGGTAACTCCATGCTTGGGAGTAGTTTTTCTCTGAGAATGTGTGTCATACTTGGAAGTCAGTAGTAGAATATTAGCTGCTACTGCTGCTAAGTCGCTTCAGTTGTGTCCGACTCTGTGCGACCCCAGAGAAGGCAGCCCACCAGGCTCCCCCGTCCCTGGGATTCTCCAGGCAAGAACACTGGAGTGGGTTGCCAAAACCGGCTCCAATGCATGAAAGTGAAAAGTGAAAAGGAAGTCGTTCAATCATGTCCGATTCTTAATGACCCCATGGACTGCAGCCTACCAGGCTCCTCCGTCCATGGGACTTGTAAGGCGAGAGTACTGGAGTGGGTAGCCACTGCCTTCTCCAAGAATATTAGGGATAGACGGTATTGGAGAAAAAACTCAGTGACGAGAGAGTACAATTACTAATATAGTATGAAAGAATACCAGTTTTGAGAGGGAGATAATGGTGCATTTGATTTGTTTCTTAATTTTTATAGTTTATTACAAAATATCGGCTATATTTTTGGTGTTATACAATACATCCTTGTAGCCTGTCTTACATCCAAAGTTTGCACCTCCCATTCCCCGCCACCATATGTCCTTCCCCCCACCCTCTTCCCACTGGTAGCCACTAGTCTGTTCTCTGTATCTGTGAATCTGCTTCTTTTCTCTATCCTCATTAGCTCATTGTATTTTTTAGATTCCACATATAAATGATATCACACAGTGTTTGTCTTCCTCTCTCTTGACTTATTTCACTTAGCATAATGTCCTCCAAGTCCATCCATGTTACTGCAAATGGCAAAATTTCATCCTTTAAAATTTTTTTAAATCAATTTTTTTTTACCATTTTATTAGGAATAATTCCAAATGGGTTATGAAGAAAACTTATTCATTGAGTTTGATGAGTTTTCCAAAAACTCTTAATGAAGATATGTTCACCAATAAACAATAAAACATCAGCAGAACTATCATATAACTGGGCAAAGAGTCAGGCTGATACCAAAAGCAACATGCAACATAAAAAAGATATAATATAAAGGAAGACAATCTGCTGAGGATTAAAAATCATCTCCATATGCACTCTTTGCATCTAGCACAGAACTAATTATCAAATCCAAACCACACCAAGGTAAGCTTGGCTGATGGAAGCCAGGAGTCAATAACAATGGGGGGAGAAATAGAAGTTCCTCAGTGCAAGATCTGAATAGTGTTTTGGAGCATTTCCCTGGCTGGTACAAGCAGTATTAAAAAATCTTTTTGGCAAGGGGGGAAAATAAATACAAATGGAATGCTACATTTTTTTAAATCAGCAGACTGTCCCAGGAATGATTATCATTAAAGTAGCAAGGGGTAACTTTAAAACATTATTCCTTGTGGGCTCAAAGAAAAAAAAAAACATTCAAAATGGATTTATTTAAATGGTGTCACATTAGCTAAGTCCAGGCATTTAGGCTTAAGGGAAGTAAAATTAAGAGAGGACACTTTTTTTTCCCCCAAGTTAAGGAGAATCTCTTTAAAACCAAGCATATTGCTAAATGGCAACATTATACTTGGTAAACAATAATTGGCAACAAAATAAGTTTAAACGCAGTAATATTCTGCCCAAA
>SJXQ01005350.1:51535-147427 GCA_006408695.1 Aepyceros melampus
CAACATTATACTTGGTAAACAATAATTGGCAACAAAATAAGTTTAAACGCAGTAATATTCTGCCCAAACCAGTCCCAGATACTGTTTAATAACCAAGATGCAAACTAATTTTGTTGTAACAAGCCTAGACCAATTCTATCAAACATGTCCTTGGTTAGATATCCAGCTTCATTTAACGTTTTGAAGCTCATTTGACAGCCAGTCAAGTCCCTCATACAGACCGGTTCCTTGTGTAGCACAAGTGGCTTGAACATATCATGTTCTGTTACGAAGGGACTGAAGACCTAATTTATCTGTCATTTCACTAATGGCCATGGCATTCGGCAAGTCCTGTTTGTTTGCAAAAAGCAGCAACACTGCATCTCGAAACTCATCTTCCTGAAGCATTTTCTGCAGCTCTTCTGCTCCTTCCTGAATTCTTTCACGATCATTGCTATCTACCACAAAAATAAGACCCTGGGTATTTTGAAAGTAATGCCTGCAGAGAGGCCTAATTTTATCTTGACCACCAACATCCCATACTGTGAAACAAATGTTCTTATATTCTACTGTTTCCACATTAAAACCAGTGGTAGGAATGGTGGTGACTATCTCCCCTAACTTCAGTTTATACAGAATGGTCGTCTTGCCAGCAGCATCCAATCCAACCATCAAAATGCGCATCTGCTTCTTGCCAAAGAGGCGGGAGAAGAGGGAGGAGATGGCGAGGCCCATGGCGGTAGTGGCACTTGCAATGGGCAGGAGCAAAAGGGGTTTGGGGCGTCCCCGGGCCTTCTCCTTTTACGCTTCCAGAAAACTCAGCGAGGAGAGAGTTGCTGAGGAAGAAAGACGGCTGCGGGGACGGTTCGCTAGCCGGCATGTCCGAAAAAGCTCCCGGACAGCGCGATGAGGACCTGCTCCACGACTGGCGGGGCAGCTCCGGCTCCGGCGTTAAATCTTCGGCTGTGCCACGTCACCAGGCAGCGGCGGCAACTGCGGCAGCGGCCGGCCCCTCCAACGCGGACCTTAAATCAATTTTTATTGGAATATTGCTGCTTTACAATGTTGTGTTAGTTTCTGCTGTACAGCAAAGTGAATCAAATGTACATATACATTTATCCCCTCTTTTTTGGATTTCCTTCCCATTTAGGTCACCTCAGAACACTGAGTAGAGTTCCCTCTGCTATACAGTAGGTTCTCTTTAGTTATCTATTTTATACATGGTAGTTATATATGTCAATCCTAACCTTCCAATTCATCCCACCCTTCTTCCCCTCTTGGTGTCTATATATTTGTTGTCTATGTCTGTGTGTTTCTGCTTTGCAAATAATTTCACCTGTGTCATTTTTCTAGATTCCACATATAAGCAATATTATATATTTGTTTTCCTTTTTCTGACTTACTTCACTCTGTCTGACAAACTCTATGTCCTTCTCAGTTCAGTTCAGTTCAGTCACTCAGTCGTGTCCGACTCTTTGCGACCCCATGAATCGCAGCACGCCAGGCCTCCCTGTCCATCACCAACTCCCAGAGTTTACTCAAACTCATGTCCATCGAGTCGGTGATGCCATCCAGCCATCTCATCCTCTGTCGTCCCCTTTTCCTCCTGCCCCCATCCCTCCCAGCATCGGAGTCTTTTCCAATGAGTCTTTTCCAATGAGAAATAACCCAATGAGGTGGCCAAAGTACTGGAGTTTCAGCTTAAGCATTAGTCCTTCCAATGAACACCCAAGACTGATCTCTTTTAGGATGGACTGGTTGGATCTCCTTGCAGTCCAAGGGACTCTCAAGAGTCTTCTCCAACACCACAGTTCAAAAGCATCAATTCTTCCGCTCAGCTTTCTTCACAGTCTAACTCTCACATCCATACATGACCACTGGAAAAACCATAGCCTTGACTAGACGGACCTTTGTTGGCAAAGTAATGTCTCTGATTTTGAATATGCTGTCTAGGTTGGCCATAACTTTCCTTCAAAGAGTAAGTGTCTTTTCATTTCATGGCTGCAGTCACCATCTGCAGTGATTTTGGAGCCCAGAAAAATAAAGTCTGCCACTGTTTCCACTGTTTCCCCATCTATTTCCCATGAAGTGATGGGACCAGATGCCATGATCTTTGTTTTCTGAATGTTGAGCTTTAAGCCAACTTTTTCACTCTCCTCTTTCACTTTCATCAAGAGGCTTTTTAGTTCCTCTTCACGTTCTGCCATAAGGGTGGTGTCATCTGCTTATCTGAGATTCCAGGTTGTGCTTATCCAGCCCAGTGTTTCTCATAATGTACTCTACATCTCTGCAAATGGTACAATTTCATTCCTTTTTATGGCTGAGTAATATTCCATTGTATATGTTCCACATCTTCTTTATCCATTCCTCTACTGATGGACATTTAGGTTGCTTCCATGTCCTGGCTATTGTAAATAATGCTACAATAAGAATTGGGATGCATATTTCTTTTTAAATTATGGTTTTCTCTGGTTATATGTCCAGGAGTGGGGTTGCTGGGTCATATGGTAGTTATATTTTTTAATTTTTAAGAAAGCTCCATACTGTTCTCCATAGTGGTTATATTAATTTACATTTCCACCAACACTGTAAAAGAGTTCCCTTTTCTCTGCATCTTTCCTAGCATTTATTGATGACCAGTCTCACTAGCGTGAGACATCTTATTGTACTTTTGATTAGCATTTCTCTGATAATTAGTAATGCTGAGTATATTTTTGTGTGTTTGTTGGTCATCTGTATATCTGCTCTGGAGAAATGTCTATTTAGGTCTCCCACCCATTTTTATTTGGTTTTTAAATTTTTTATATCTACATATCACATCTTCTTTATCCATTCATCTGTTGATGGACATTTAGGTTGCTTCTATATCTTGGCAAGTATAAATAATGCTGCTATGACATTGGAGTGCATATATCCTTTGGAATTAGTGAGGGCTTTTTCCTGATATATACCCAGGGGTGGAATTGATGGGCCATATGATAGTTCTATTTTTAGTTTTTTTGAGAAACCTCTATACTGTTTTCCACAGTGGCTGTACCAATTTATATTCTCATCAACAGTGTATGAGCATTCCCCTTTCTTCATATCTCAAGAAGTGGTGCATTTTGGGGCTGAGCCTGTGAACACTGCTCATAATAGGAACTTTTTTATAGAATTCATTCATGAGACAAGGAAAAGAGACATTAAAGAAAATATACCAGAAGGGGCATTTAGAAATGGCTTAATTATTTCCATTTTATCAATGAAAACTGGAGGCACCTTCAGTGACTTGTCTAAAATACATAGCTAGTTGAGTGGCAGAACCAGGATGAAAGCTCAGGCTATATATCTAGAAAGCAGCACCCTTCCTTTTTTTGCAGTATCATGAGATTTCCTAAGCCAAAGATCATACACTGTGCCAGTTAAAGTTCTTGGTTGTAAACACAAAAATTTGCTTTGGTTAGTGTATAGAGTAAAGAGATTTATTGGAAGGCTGTCAGGTAGCTTACTGCATGGATAGGGAAGCTGGAGAATCCATTTCAGAAATAATTAATTGAGATAGTCAAGGTCAGGCCAAATACAAAGACCTGTTAGGGCGCTGGCACTGACACTTGTGGCCTCTGTACCTTTGTAGCAGCATTGGCTGTTGCTACTGCTATTCTAATGTTACTGATCACAGCTTAAGTGAGTATCTGAAAGTCTTTGTGTCATTCTTCAAGTCCCAAGTAGGAACTTTGGTCACATCCTCAAGTCAATCCTCAGGTGGTTGTTTAGAAAAGAAACATCTAGGCCTGTATACCTCCTTCTCACCAAAGCACATACATTTGGGGGAAAAGGGGTGGAGGGCTCCAAAATGAAGTGAGGTTATGATTGTTGGCTAGCCAGAAATAACAGCAAATGTCTGCTGTATGCATTTTTACCTGTAGTGATCTCATTTTCCTACGCTATTTGAAGTTCCAGGTGGAACATGCCATTCTCATTGGAAACATGTAATGGTTGGAGAAAGAATGCCAGGGAGATGAAAGTGAGGAATGCCCAGCCAGATCCAGGATATTAGCTAGTACAGTTCATACTTTGAGGCTTATTCTCTACCCTCTGCAGCTGGTAAAGAAAAGGAAAGAGGAGGGAAACACTGGCTGAAAGCTGGAGCTTGTCCCATGCTTATGTTAGCAATGCCTGTGGCTACCTGTCTGTCTGTCTAAAGCAGTCAGAAAAGATGATGATGTGAAAGCTGTTATTACATCAGCCGTCTTTGAGGCCAAGATTACAACAGAATGGTCTGAGTAAGCATTGCATTTTTCAGAGTGACATGCAAAAAGGCTTTCAGTGAATTCCCTACATGACATCCTTAGCAGACTTCATGAGAGTCTGAAATGTGCAGTCTAGCAAGTGATCCTCTGAAGGCTACAAGAGAAAGCTCAGAATGGGATAAGGGCAGAGAGCAGGACAATAGCTTCAGCAGCTTTGGGATTTAATCAGAAGAAGGGAATAAGTAATATTGATTTTTTTTTAATAAAACAACAGGAAAATTCTAGAAGGGAATCTATTAGAAAGAGAATTCCAGGTTCCAGAGTCAGTTGAGAGGAGAATTACTCAGAAGAGATCATGAGTGAATTTGGCTAAAATAGAGATAAAAATAAACACAGATACTGAGTCAAGGTTTGTTAGCAGAGGAGAGTTAGACTTGGCATTGAACTAAAGGGATATGCTGCAAGGAGCAGAATGAATGACTAGGTCCATTACCAGGGGAGGAGAAAGACTAGGATGAAGAGCCAGTTATAGAATAAATATGAGAAGGTAAATAGGAAAATAAATTCTCCAACATTGTGTAAGATCACTTAGCACATCCAGCCTGGGTGGGATCAAGTTCTTAAAAGGCAAAAAGAGGCTGAAACCACATTTTATATTTACTGTCACACACCAGCCAAATGCTCCTCCCTATTTTATAGATGAGCAAATTAAGACTGAGAGAAGTTAAATCATTTACATCAAAAAAACATATTTAGCAGTGGGCTAGCTAAGACTTAAGGATAAGTCTTAAGTCCAAGCTCTTTTCACTTTACAGTGATGACCCTTGCATTCAGAAAACTTAAGTTCAGAAGTTATCTGTTCTTGCATTTATTTCCAACCTTAGCATTAAGTAGAAGAGAGAGGCTACCATGAAATTCTTAGAAAATTTCAAAGGAAATGAAGAGAAGTAAAATGAGAGACCACTCCTTGCAGTTCCCCTTTCCTCTACATACATGTAATCTATTCAGATTTTAAGACTTTTAAAAAATTCATATTATTCAACTAATGCTAATGTGAGAGAGAGAGATGGCTGTCCTCCAGAGATTTGGCTCCTTTCCCTGGTGAAGGGTTGTTGCTGGGACAGGCTGCTCAACCAGGGACTACTAGTTCTAGCCCTGCTTTATCTAAATAGAGCCATGTAACTCCAGGCCAAGGCTGTAAAGAAGAAGGTACGCCTTCTTTACCATTCCTCTCCTCCTCTCTTCTGACTAGATGTTAGCACAAGGAACAACCTTGGAAGCCACTTTATAAAGACACAGAGCTTTAGTCAACCTGGCTTCTGAAAAACTACCACTACCTCCTCCCTCTTCCTCTCTCCAAACATGAAGATCAGTATTTAACTATTGTGCTGTGTTATTAATCACTCAGTCATGTCTGACTCTTTGAGACCCCATGGACTTTAGCCCACCAGGCTCCTCTGTCCATGGGGATTCTCCAGGCGAGAGTACTAGAGTGGGTTGCCATGGGGATCTTCTCAACCCAGGGATTGAACCCAAGTCTCTTGCATTGCAGGTAGATTCTTTACTGATTGAGCTACCAGGGAACAATTACTTCAGTAAAAATAGTTTTTTGTTAAGTCATTATAATTGGGAGTTTATTTGTTTTAGCAGCTGGTATTACCTAACTAATATAGTTAATTAAAATTTCTAGGCACTTTAATGTTATTTGTTCTCTTTCTTATTTCTGTTTCGATGCTTTATGTTAAAACTTGCTTAATTATTTTAACTTATTTTGTGAATCAGTTTCTTCAGTTCATGGCTCTGCAATTTCATGGCAGATTTAGTCTACTTGTTACTCACTGAGCAGGTATTTAATAACCACATATCCTGTGCTATATGTTAAATGACACATGGGACTATGAGTAAAAAACTATAAAATACACTTTTAGAAGTGACTAATACAGTGATGTTAACTACAAGAATTCTAAGGCAACATTGCTTATACTAGCAAAAGAAAGGAAAATATATAAATGTTAAAGAATAGAGAAATGGATAATTAAGTCTGTCAATAAAGCACTAAGAGTTATTTTTAAGGAAAACTGAGTTTGAATTGCATTCAGTAGGCAATTTAGATCATTGAAATTTTTTGACATGATAAGTGAAATAATCAAATTATACCTTAGCAAAAATAATCAGCCAGTAGAATGTAGGGTCAATTAAATTAGTAAGAGAATTGTGGATGAGATTACCTGTTGCCCTCAGTATTTGTTCTCACCTTTTTTCTTTTTTTATGATTAATAGTAAGAGAACTCTGAAGTATTAGCTGATCAAATAGCTACCAAGCTAAAGTCAATATTTCCCAATAGATGTGTCCATGTAACTAAGTTCTGGTCAGGGGTTGCTTTAAACAGGAGATAAGGCTGGGGTGTCACACCTATCTTTCTCATGTACCTCCCAATTAGGACATCTTAGCCAGATGGTGAGAGCCAACCCTCTGGCAGGGTAAGTTGCCTTCATATCCAAGTCTATTGTATTAAGTTGAGAAAGACAGAATAGAACAAGCAGAATACAGAAGCCAATAATGGCCAGACTTTAAGCACAAAATTTGCACTTGAGCTGCAATTAAACTGCATGCTCTTGACACAGAGGTTCCTTTTCACTTTCTGGATGCTCTTGATCTTCCCTCTGTGAATTACAATACCCTGAAGGCATTCTCTCATGGACAGGATCTCTTTTTAAAGGATCACACAGCCAGATCCTACTGAGGTTTGTTAGTAATTAAGAGCCTCAGTGTTAGGAAGTTGAAGTCCCTGCAAAGAAACCCTCTCACAAATTCTCTCTAGCTCTCCTCACTGTCAGCTCTTTTATAGCCTTAAGTGAACGAGGTAGTTCAAAAGTTGTGTCAATATTTATAGCCATTATACTCCACTTCTCAGCTAACAATAACATACATCATCTATTCAGTTCAGTTCAGTCGCTCAGTTGTGTCTGACTCTTTGCGACCCCAGCACGCCAGGCCTCCCTGTCCATCACCAACTCCCGGAGTTCACTCAGACTCACGCCCTTCCAATCAGTGATGCCATCCAGCCATCTCATCCTCGGTCGTCCCCTTCTCCTCCTGCCCTCAATCCCTCCTAGCATCAGAGTCTTTTCCAATGAATCAACTCTTCGCATGAGGTGGCCAAAGTACTAGAGTTTCAGCTTTAGCATTAGTCCTTCCAATGAACACCCAGGACTGATCTCCTTTAGGATNTGGCTTAAAGCTCAACATTCAGAAAACGAAGATCATGGCATATGGTCCCATCACTTCATGGCAAATAGATGGGGAAACATTGGAAGCAGTGTCAGACTTTATTTTGGGGGGCTCCAAAATCACTGCAGATGGTGATTGCAGCCATGAAATTAAAATACGTTTACTCCTTGGAAGCAAAGTTATGACCAACCTAGATAGCATATGCAAAAGCAAAGACATTACTTTGCCGAATAAGGTCCATCTAATCAAGGCTATGATTTTTCCTGTGGTCATGTATGGATGTGAGAGTTGGACTGTGAAGAAGGCTGAGCGCTGAAGAATTGACGCTTTTGAACTGTGGTGTTGGAGAAGACTCTTGAGAGTCCCTTGGACTGCAAGGAGATCCAACCAGTCCAAAATCACTGCAGATGGTGATTGCAGCCATGAAATTAAAATACGTTTACTCCTTGGAAGCAAAGTTATGACCAACCTAGATAGCATATGCAAAAGCAAAGACATTACTTTGCCGAATAAGGTCCATCTAATCAAGGCTATGATTTTTCCTGTGGTCATGTATGGATGTGAGAGTTGGACTGTGAAGAAGGCTGAGCGCTGAAGAATTGACGCTTTTGAACTGTGGTGTTGGAGAAGACTCTTGAGAGTCCCTTGGACTGCAAGGAGATCCAACCAGTCCATTCTGAAGGAGATCAACCCTGGGATTTCTTTGGAAAGAATGATGCTAAAGCTGAAGCTCCAGTACTTTGGCCACCTCACGCGAAGAGTTGACTCATTGGAAAAGACTTTGATGCTGGGAGGGATTGGGGGCAGGAGGAGAAGGGGACAACAGAGGATGAGATGGCTGGATGGCATCACCAACTCGATGGACATGAGTCTGAGTGAACTCTGGGAGTTGGTGATGGACAGGGAGGCCTGGCGTGCTGCGATTCATGGGGTCGCAGAGTCGGACATGACTGAACGACTGAACTGAACTGAACTGAATTGCTTTATAGAATTTCGGTGTTTTCTGTCAAACCTCAACATGAATCACCCATAAGTATACATATATCCCCTCCCTTTTGAAACTACCTCCCCTCTCCCTCCCCATCTCACCCCTCTAAGTTGATACTGAGCCTCTGTTTGAGTTTCCTGAGCCATACAGCAAATTCCTGTTGGCGATCTATTTTTACATATGGCAATGTAAGTTTCCATGTTACTCTTTCCATGCATCTCACCCTCTCCTCCCCTCTCCCCATGTCCATATGTCTATTCTGCATGTCCGTTTCTCCACTGCTGCCCTGTAAATAAATTCTTCAGTACCATTTTTCTAGATTCTGTATATATGTGTTAGAATATGGTATTTATCTTCTTCTTTCTAACTCACTTCACTCTGTAATAGGTTCTAGGTTCATCCACCTCATTAGAATTAACTCAAATGCATTCCTTTATGACTAATATTCCATTGTGTATATATACCACAACTTCTTTATCCATTCACCTCTTGATGGACATCTAGGTTGCTTCCATGTTCTAGCTATTGTAAATAGTGCTGCAATAAACAATGGGATACATGTGTCTCTTTGAATTTTGGGTATATGCCTAGGAGGGTGATTGGTGGGTCATATGGTGGTTTTATTCCTAGTTTTTAAGGAATCTCCATACTGTCTTCCATAGTGGCTGTATCAATTTACATCATTTACCAACAGTGCAAGAGTGTTCCCCTTTCTCCACACCCTCTCCAGCATTTATTGTTTGTAGACATTTTGGTGAGGGCCGATCTCACTTCCATTGTATAATCATAAGGGATTTGATTTAGGTCATACCTGAATGGTCTATGGTTTCCCCTACTTTCTTCAATTTAAGTCTGAATTTAACAATAAAGAGCTCATGATCTGAGCCACAGTCAGCTCCTGGTCTTGTTTTTGTTGACTGTATAGAGCTTCTCCATCTTTGGCTGCAAAGAATATAATCAATCTGATTTCGGTGTTGACTATCTGGTGATGTCCATGTGTAGACTCGTCTCTTGTGTTTTTGGAAGAGGGTGTTTGCTATGACCAGTGCATTTTCTTGGCAAAACTCTATTAGTCTTTGACCTGCTTCATTCTGTATTCCAAGGCCAAATTTGCCTGTTACTCCAGGTGTTTCTTGACTCCCTACTTTAGCATTCCAGTCCCCTATAATGAAAAGGACATCTTTTTTGGGTGTTAGTCCTAAAAGGTCTTGTAGGTCTTCATAGAATTGTTCAACTTCAGCTTCTTCAGTGTTACTGGTTGGGGCATAGACTTGGATTACCGTGATATTGAATGGTTTGCCTTGGAAATGAACAGAGATCATTCTGTCGTTTTTGAGACTGCATCCAAGTACTGCATTTCAGACTCTTTTGTTGACAATGATGGCTACTCCGTTTCTTCTGAGGGATTCCTGCCCACAGTAGTAGATATAATGGTCATTTGAGTTAAATTCACCCATTCCAGTCCATTTTAGTTTGCTGATTCCTAGAATGTCGATGTTCACTNTGCATCCAAGTACTGCATTTTGGCCTCTTTTGTTGACCATGATGGCTACTCCATTTCTTCTGAGAGATTCCTGCCCACAGTAGAAATGCAAATCAACACCACAATGAGGTACCATGTCAGACTGGTCAGAATGGCTGCCATCAAAAATTCCACAAACAATAAATGCTGGAGAGGGTGTGTAAAAAAGTGAACTCTCTTAGACTGTTGGTGGGAATGCAAACTAATACAGCCACTAGGAAGAACAGTGTGGAGATTCTTTAAAAAACTGGAAATAGAACTGCCATATGACCCTCCCACTGCTGGGGCATACACACCGAATGTTAGGTGAAAGTTAAGTCGCTCAGTCATGTCCAACTCTTTGCGACCCCTTGGACTGTAGCCTACCAGGCTCCTTCATCCATGGGATTCTCCAGGCAAGAATACTGGAGTGGGTTGCCATTTTCTTCTCCAGGGGATCTTTCCAACCCAGGGATTGAACCCAGGTCTCCCACATTAGAAGCAGACGCTTTAATCTCTGAGCCACCAGGGAAGCTATACACACTGAGGAAACCAGAATTGAAAGAGACATGTGTCCCCCAATGTTCACTGCAACACTATTTACAATAGCTAGGACATAGAAACAACCTAGATGTCTACTGGCAGATGAATGGATAAGAAAGCTGTGGTACATATACACAATGGAATATTACTCAGTGATTAAAAAGAATACATTTGAGTCAGTTCTAATTAGGTGGATGAAACTGGAGCCTATTATACAGAATGAAGTAAGTCAAAAAGAAAAACATCAACAGAGTATGTTAATGTATATATATGGGATTTAGAAAGATGGTACAATGATACTATATGCAAGTTAGCAAAAGAGTCATAGATATAAAGAACAGACTTTCAGACTCTGTGAGAGAAGGCGAGGGTGGGATGATTTGAGAGAATAGCATTGAAAAATGTATACTACCATATGTGAAATGACCAGTCCAAGTGTGATGCATGAAACAGGAGACTCAAAGCTGATGCACTGGGACAAACAGGGGATGTGACAGAGAGGAAGGTGAAAGGGGGGTTTGGTTTGGGGGACACATGTACATCCATGGCTGATTCATGTCAATGTAGGGCAAAAATCACCATGATATTGTAATTAGCCTCCAATTAAACTAAATTATCACTTTTTTAAAAGAAAAATAAAAGGATATAAGAATAAAAAAGGGTGCACTACAAGTCTCATGATAAAGACTAGAGCCAGACTTTGAGAATAAAAAGAAACCTGGCGAGGGGAAGTCAGGAACCCTGGATGTGGCTCTGGATTCTGACTTGCTGGCTCTTCCTGTTCTCGGAATGAAAGAATTCTTTTCTCTCAGGATCTTATTCCTCTGCTATTCATTCCACTTGGTTGAAAGTAGATGTCTCAAAACTCTCTAGTTTTTATATATCCTCTTTTTGAGGAATTAACCTAAGGTGAGTTAGAATTTCTCAGTCCTAATTCCAGATTCCTAAAAGACAGAATGAATGGCCTAGCTTTGATCAGGTGTCCAACCAACTATGGACAAGGGGGCAGGAGATAAACATAGCTTCCTGGAACCCATCCCGTGAGTGAAGGATTGAAGATTGTGGGTCATTTGAAGCTGGATAGGTAACCCCCAAAGTATCTTTTTCATAGAATTACAATAGATTGTGGGAAACTGAGAAATATTGTAGAGATAGAATCAGTAGGGTTTGGAAAAGCCAAGTGAATGTAAAGGGAGAAAAGAAAGCGTCAAAGATTCTGACAGTAGCGCCAGAGTGACTCTGAAGAATAAAATATTGATTTGGACAGGCAACAAAAGTAAAGGATAATGGTTCTGTTTGGATATACTGAGTTTAATGTTCTGATATGATACCTGAATGGCAGTTGGCAAAATGAGCTAGAATTCAGGAGAGAGGGAAGAGTTGGAGATATTAATTTTTTCATTTAACTGGATAATCGATTCTGAGTACTTTTTAAGTGGCAAGAGCTGTTTCAGGCCTTGTGACTATAGCAATGAACAAGGCAGACAAATTGTCTTAACTCAGGAATTGTATCCCTCATGGTTTCATTAATAGAAGTTAATGGAGTTAAGAAACTCCATCAACCTCTTAAACTAACTTTAAAAATTTCACATGTGCTATGGACTGAATGTTTGTACCCTCCCAAAAGTCATATGTTGAAATCCTAACTCCCCACAATGTGGTTGTATTAGGAGGTGAGATTTTGGAGGTGACTAGGTATTGAGAGTGGAGCCCTCCTTGATGGAGTTAGTGCTCTTATAAAAGAGACCCTAGAGAGCTGCTTTGCCCTTTCTGCCATGTGAGGAAGCAGTGAGCAGATAGTGGTCTGTGAGCCACAAAGTAGGTTCACATCAGGCAGAATTCGCCAACACTTTGATGTTGCACTTCCTAGTCTCCAGAGCTGTGAGAACAAATGTTTGTTGCTTAAGTCACCTAGTCTATGTTTTTGTTTTCTTTTTAATTATAACAGCTTGAATGACTAAGACAATGTGTTATATACTCGAGTTTATTTTTCTAGGGGAAAAAGTCCCTACCTTCAGCAAATCTCACAAGGATACATGTTCTCAAAGAAGAGAAGAACTACAGGCACAAAACTATATTAGGCAGTGAAAGAAAATATATAGAAAGAACTGACGCTATCCACTGATAATGTCTTGATTAATATTATTGTTGACAATGTGGGAGAATGCAGAGAAATCAGAAAAGCAGCAGACAAAGGCAATCTAACAATAAGATTTTCAAACATTACCCAATGTACTGTATTTTTCCTTCTTGCCAATTCCTTTTCATGTATCATTGACTGTAAACTCTGAGGCTGGGGCTTAATATGTTAAGGAAACAAATAATAATTTTGAGAGGGGGAAATCTCACAAGTAAAAAAGATTATTCTTTTGAGCTCCCAAAAAGGACCTTGAATGTCAGTGATAGAGACACTAACTTTGAAAAAGAAAGCTTTTATTTTTTGTAAGCCCCATCCCTTGTTCTCCTGCCCCACCTCCACTCCCCACTCCACCACCCAACACACATCTAAAAGTCTGGTGAATTCAGGTACTCTCTTCTTTAGACTATAGAATCTATTAGAATTTATGATCATTCAAGAGCAGATTTTGTACCATAGAGAGAGAAGTAGGAATCCTTTCTGAACTTAGGGAAGGAGAAGCCAGCAGAGAAAGAGGATAAAAAGATCAAGGGAGTTCGGATGCTAGTGAGAGTTGTCACCTCAGAGTTCAAATCTGAGTGGGAGATAGGGTACCCAGATGGGTTTTGGGATTGAAAAACAAGGGACTCTGTGCTCCTTTTTCAAGCTCTGAAAGGATATAGAGTTCTGGAGGGTCTTTTGTTAATTGGAGTAGCCAGAGCAAAGTGGAAAGGTTTACTCACAGACCTAGGCAGGGCATAGATTGAAAGAGTCTCCTCCAGCTCTCTCCACCCACTGCCCAACTTTTTTAGAATTCCTTGAGATACATAAGAGATCCCAAAATCTTTTGTATGTCTAATGAAGCTAATTGAGAAATGATCTTCTCACAAGCAGTTATCCCAAAATATAACAGGTTAAAATGGCTAGTTATTAAAGAATAAAATGGGGATAAGAGAGCCTTGAGCAGAAGCTGCAGGGAGACCGGTGAAAGCCACGAATGAATGCAAGCAAAAGAGTCACAGTGCCAAGCTTCATGAGAGAGCAGTGAGTCAGCAGAGGCAGACCACCGAGTTTCCAGCAGCAGCCTCCATGCACTTACAGAGCAAGAGAACAGGAACAATTCCAGCAAAGACAGTCTCTCCCATGTGAGAAGCAAAGGTAGGCCCCTCAGAGAAGGAAAAGAGAACACAGGAGGCAAGAATCAAAGAGCCCTGTGCGTTAATACAAAAAAGCCTCAGGGATACTGATTTGATAAATTCAATTCTTTCAACATTAAAGGACTTGAAAGTCACTAGGTTCATTTGGAATGAAATAAAATGTCTTCTTGGGACTTTCCTGGTGGTCCAGGGGCTGGGACTCCGTGTTCCCAAAGCAGGGGGCCCAGGTTCAATCCCTAGTTAGGGAATTAGATCCCACATACTACAACTAAGAGTTCACATACCATAACTGATAAAAAAAAAAAAAAAATTCCATGCTTAGTTCCAGAAAAGATTTAAGCTGAGTCACATAAACATATATTATACAATAAGGCCAAATAAGATTAAGGGAATGAGGGCAAGGAGACAAGGGAAAATGAGAGTATGGATCAAAGAATGAGGTCAGAGGCTTCTTTCTGAAACTATGATAAAAATTTATATAAAATAAAATTGACCTTCTTGACAATATTTCAGTGTATAGTTCAGCCACATAATTTTCACATTGTTATACCAACATCATTACCAGTTTTAGTTTGGCTAAACTAAAACTAAATTCTGTCTCCATGAATTTGTCTAGAATACATACATCATACAAGTAGATTCACACTGTTTTTGTCTATTTGTATTTGGCTTCTTTGCTTGGCATTATGTCCTCAAAGTTCACCTACATTGTAGCGTATGTTAGGATTTTCTTCCTTCTTAAGACTGAATAATATTCCATTGTATGAATATATTAAAACCAGCCAAGAGACTGGTTTCAATCTCTTTTATATCACACATTTTAACCTCAGTGCTTACATAGTTTTAATAATTATGAAACATACTCTGTGTATTTGTGGAAAGTCACAAATCATGGCTAGTGTAGGAATTATTTGCTTAAGCCATATGGTGGGTAAAATCTATATCTGCTACCACAGAGACATCCCTGGTAAGGAATCTGTCTGCAACGTGGGAGACGTGGGTTCAATCCCTGGGTTGTGAAGATTCCCTAGAGAAGGAAATGACAACCTACTCCAGTATTCTTGCCTGGAGAATCCCATGGACAGAGGAACCTGGTGGGCTACAGTCCATGGAGTTGCAAAGAGTTGGATACGACTGAGTGACTAACACACACGCGCACACACACACACACACACACACCCATATCATAGATGTTAAAACAGGAAAGTCAGATGTCGGAGGAGCCTGCCAGAATGGGGTTTCAAGAAAGAGCACATGGTCAATCCCACCAAATCCTGAAAAGATGTATGTATCATCGTAGAGCTTTGGAATTTCCCCTCCATTAACTATGCTGACCTCCTAATTGATCAGACAGTAGCAGTAAAAATGAACAAACAGAAAACAAAGAAGTTTAACCAATGGGAGGTGCTGGCAGCAGATTGGAAGGAGAGAGACCAGGACATTCTCCCCCACCCCCACTCCCACACACTCCTCTGTTTGGTCCTGCAGCTTTGGTGCTACTGCCATGGGTGTGCTGTGCTGAACATTCTTCAGTTACGTAGGTTGGTATCTTTTGAGTTTGGGTTAAATCTCTTCAGAACTATTTCTACTTTTCTCTGCCCTGCTATGGGCCCTAGAAAGACTGACCTCTGGGGACCGTAGCACTTGAATGCACATTCCTTTTGTTTTCCAGCTGGGTTCAATTAGTAGGAGGTACCAGGAGGAGGGGGCTTCCCTGGTGGCTCAGCAGTAAAGAATCTGCCTGCCAAAGCAGGAGATGCAGGTTTGATCCATGGGTTGGGAAGATCCCCTAGAGTAGAAAATGGCAACCCACTCCAGTATTCTTGTCTGGGAAATCCCACGGACATAGGAGCCTGGTGGGTTACAGACCAGGAGATCACAAAGAGTCAGACACAACTTAGCAGCTAAACAATGACAACAACTAGGAGGGATCAAGGTGAGGATATTTCATTCTATCTGCCTTTGATGCTATGGTTGCAGCTTCCTTTCTCTATGATTACAGTTCCAGTTAGATGATAGCCTCTCCTCTATGGCTCCAGTTCTCTTAGGCTCCCATGGCACCATTTCCCCTTCTATAGGTTTGTGTGTGCTAAGTCCCCTCACTTGTGTCCGACTCTTTGCAGTCCCATGGACTGTAACCTGCCAGGCTCCCTCTGTCCAAGGGGTTCTCCAGGCAAGAATACTGGAGTGGGTTGCCATGCCCTCCTCCAGGGAGTCATCCTAACATAGGGATCAAACCTGCCTCTCTTACATCTCCTGCATTGGCAGGCAGATTCTTTACCATTGAGCCACCTGGGAAGCTCTATCCATTTTTACCTTTACCCCAACAATAGCATCAAGCTGTTTAAGCCATTACTCTGTGAAACTACCACCGTACTCAAAATTGCACACTCTGCAAATATAAGGAAAACAGCTGGAAATGTTTGAGCTAAGGACCCAGTTAGAAGTCTGGCATATAGTGAAAAGAACATTGACTTTGAACCAGTAGTTCTGGGGTAAATATCAGGTGCCTCAGTCAGGAGATTTTTAGCTGTAGCAATGTCATTTATTATTTCTGAGCCTCAGTTTCTCCAACTATACATGGAGATAATAATTCTAACCTGTGTGACTGATAGGCAAGGCACTTACCAACAACGTACACTCAACAGATACTACTATTATTAGCAATACAACTACTCAAATTAAATCTTAATTTCATTGGTCAACAATCTTGTCTGTCTTATTCACATTGTATTTATCCTGCCTGTAATACTGCCTGGCACTTTCAGATGCTCAATATGTATTTGCTACATGAATGTTGAGTGAGTGAATGTTTGTACTTTAAGAATAATAGTTAAAATAGATGATTTATTCAGTTTGATACTTTATATACATTGCCTAGTTTTATATCTGTACCAAGTGGGTACTATTATTTTTCCCATTTTATAAATAAAACAACTGAAAATTACCAAAAAAGTGAGTTGGGAAGAATTTAAATGCCTCCCCTTCCTATCTGTCAACTCCAATCTCTTATGATGAGGAGAGGTATCAGTAGCATGGGGCACTCCTTCCAGAAGGTCACCAAATCATAACCTCAGTGTTTTTTAATTGTATGATAACTTATTTGGGGACTTTCACACATACTAAATCCAATCACTTTATACTATACTTTATACTATACTTTTAAGGCCATTTAGTGCAATCATGCGCCTCTGTTCCCATGCTGCATATTATAATACACAAGAACTTTGAACAATAATGTGGCCACTAAAAGACTACATCTGCAGAGTGGATAAATTATTAATTTTACTTATAATACATTAAAAATTTATTAAAATGAGACATCTCTGGTACCTCATTTTGGTGACTCAGCTACATCTTTGATACTTAACCAACATAATTAAAGAAGATGGGACTTGGACTTAGATAGAACTAGATGTGTAGCCTGGCTCCTCCACATACTGAACAAGTGATCTTGTTCAAGTTTCTTAGACTCCTTCAAGTCAGTAACACCCATGTCACCCGGTGGCTATAGATACTGAATAGATACTCTACACAAAAGCCATTTGCATAAGGCCTAATGGAGAAGTTCTATGTAAACCCTCAACTTTCTTCCCTTTAATTATTTTATCTGCTGTCCTAACAATTATGTAAATATTCTACATGCGGTTTTTTTTTTTTTTACTTAGTCTTCAAGTCTTTTAAATCAGCAGTTTTGAAGAGTTTCTCCTACCATTGTTTTCATTGTGTCTTTTTCTCAATAAACTGCACAACTTAGCCTTCAGATTTACACATCCGATTTTTGTGAGCAGAGTATTTACTAACATAT
Organism: Aepyceros melampus; assembly: GCA_006408695.1. Taxonomy (NCBI): domain Eukaryota; kingdom Metazoa; phylum Chordata; class Mammalia; order Artiodactyla; family Bovidae; genus Aepyceros; species Aepyceros melampus. Next base: position 69,089 of record SJXQ01005350.1, read on the forward strand.
AAACATGGAATAACTGGAATTTTTGATATTTGTCTTTCAACATATTATTTATAGACTTAAAAACTCCTGGATCTGCTAAAATTTATCAGAATTTGAGGGCTTGAGTTGGTTGGTTCCCTGCTTCCCCTTCTCCTAAGACCAGAGGTGGAGGATTGCATAATCTAAACCAAAAGGAAATTATTCATACTAGGGAAATCTCTGATACCTCAGGCTCAAGTTCTTTTATCAGAAGGGTTTTGCTGTCACTGTTGATTCACTTGTTCAAATGTGTATTAGGCATCAATTATGTATGGTGCTCCGTGCAAGGCACTGAGGTGAGTAGTCTACGCTGTCAAGGAATCTCTAATCTGGAAGGGAGAGTAAGCATGTATTTAAACAGCCATAATGCAAGGTAAACTTTAGTAAGCACCACAGGAATGCTGAGGTAAAAAATTTTAGAGTTTCAATTGATGAAAAAGTAATTTCCTATTGAGGGGAGATGGAAGCACTTTTTATGTTTTACTAATGGTAAAGGAAGAGCTTAGAAGATGCCACAATTAGGTGAGACTTAGGTTATGCATTAGTGACCTAGAACCTCAGTCATGAGGAGAGAGAGCTTAGGTGACTGTGGTACTTGGATCCCAGGAGCCTCAAAGGCTCCAAGGACACTGTCAATCACAGATCAGTATGGGACAACACTTTGGTGCCCTTGGCCCATCCTCAGTTATGGCTCAATTCACCATGCACTCGAGCCTTTTATTTTTCTGACTTCCTGGCTAGCTGATGAACTCCTGGAGTGCAGAGACCATGTTTTCCTTTTCTAGTACAGAGCCAGGCTCTATTAAATTATGCTCCACACATGACTCTGTTATGGAAAGGAAGACTTACCAAACCAGAGAAGCCAGGAAGGAAGAATGGGTTTCAGCACTGACTGTGTAGTTTAAATGCTTCACAGATAGAAGTTTTAAAGTCTGGCAAGGATAGCTCACTCAGGTCATGTAGGCAGGAGGCTGGGGCTGGACCACTCCCAGAAAAGACCAGAGTTGGCTGGGCTACAGTGGCACACGGAGCCCCAGGGAAGGTGAGACTATGGCATTACTCAGCCTTGCTCAGTGAAGAAAGCTCTATTCTTCTATCTTGGCCTCTGGCTTGAGGTTAGTGGTAGTGACATAAGGCTCAAATTCAGGCATGTGGGTATGAAGATGCCTAAAGAGGGGGGGAAATTGGAGTGAAGAATTGACTCAAGAATCATAGCTCAGAGAATTCGTTTCAGTTTTCTCCCAAATCTTCTGGCTGCATATTCTTCTAAAGGGGTAAGTGATCATTCTGAAAGTATCTGAAATGCTAAAGGGGTAAATAGATAATTCTTTAAGAATAATATAGAAGTGTGGTTTGGGAAAAGTATGGGTTCTTTTCTGTCTTCTGAAAGGTAAAATATGGACAAAAGTATATTACTGGCCACCTAACTTATTGATGTAAGAATCGGGAGGCATGAAAAAATTCTAACCCTAAGGAAAACGCTATTTCTGCACCCTCTTCTTTTTCACTATGTATTTATTTTTAGGCAAAATTGTGGGCCTGGTGCACAGTGTTTTCCAGAAAATAAGAAAGGAATTTGTAGAAGAGGCCAATATAGCAGACTATATATTCAAGGACAGAAATTTAGCCAAGTGTCTCTCAAATTGAGCTTCTTAGACTAGTCTGCTTCAGAAGCACCTAGCGTGTGGATTAAAATGCCAATTCATCAGCCCTATCAAAGACTTAATCAGAATCTCTGGGAAAAAGGTTCAGAAATCTGCATTTTAAACATACCCTGAATAATTCTGGTGTACCCTAAAATGTGTGGATCACTGCTACATTCTGTAGCTTCTATGAAACCAAGGAGTGCCTTTCCTAGGGTTTGAATATTAAGCTACCAAACCAACGCTTTCTAAGGCTTCTTTCTGCCATAAGCCCTGGAGCAGGGAGCTGGAAAAAGAGGAGGCAAGGCTGAACGAGACAAAATAGGCATTGAAGGATGATGCACATGGAGGTGTTGGGGACATCTTAGGAGCTAAATATTGGGGTCAGAGTAAGCTGGAAATCATTGTTTTGAGAGACAGACAAAGCAGATAGAAAGAGGAGGTGCCAAACGGCTAATCAATGTAAATGATTAAAACCCCAAGTTAAAAATGAGAGAGCAGATCTGCAAAAGTGAAAAAGGCCAGGCCAGTCAGGGAAGTGGGAAGCCGATCTGGGATGGCTACAACTGGCAGGATCCAACTACACAAGGCTAGCTTCCTCCTCGGTCAATGGCCTTTAAATGTTTCCTCTAATAACAGGAACTAGTGGAATATACAGTAATATGCAGCCATCAATTTCCTCCCAAAAAACAATGTCCAGTTTGAGCTCCCAAGTACTGCAGAGGTGCTTGACTGACTGATGATAATAGTTAACATTTATTGACGATTTCTATGTACCAGGCACAATTTTAAACATCTTTCAAGTCATTTAACTCTCACAACCACCCTTTGAAATAGGTACTGTTAGTTTGGCCATTCTACAGTTAATAAAATTGAGGTAGAGAGGTTGAGCAACTTGCTCAAGGCCATGTAGCTTCTAGGAGCAGAGCCAGGATTTGAAACCAGGCAGTCTCGATCCAGAGTCTGAGTTCTTACCTACTGTTTTTGCTGTCAGATCCAGAGTAGATATGGCTAAGGACTTTACACAGAAAACAACTCTCAGTTGCAAAGAACTATATTGATTTAATCACTGATGTTTCTATTATAATACCTGTAAAATTAAGAAGGAAATTTAGAAATTTCTCTTAGCATGACTATAAACTGTTTCTGTTTAAAATGCATACAGTATCTTATGTATTAAAGCTAATATTTGACATTACAAGTATTACATCTGTGATGCGATGTGGTTTTCAGAAGAAAACAAGCCAACATAATTTTCAGGGTAAGAAGGTAACCAGAGAACCAAGAACCTCCAAAGATACAAGTATGTACATTTGCGTGTGTATAACAAACTTCTGCTCTTTTGTTCTGTATCATTTTCCTTTTCTTTCTTTATTTTTGGCTCAGATTTTGTGGACTTGTTCAAACATTTTTAAAACGTACTTCAGCACGTACAGAGAAGAAGCTATTCCTTTTATCTCATATCCTTAGAGTTTGTCTTCCTGTTTGAGACTCGAAGGCACACCAAGGCCAGAAGGGAAAGAGAATACTTAAAGAAAGCAAGCCCAGGTTGATTAAGAAAGCATTATGATATAAAACAAAATGGAGCTACCCTCAAATTGAATGAAAAATAAATGAAACGTTTCCTAAAGATTTTATTTTATGACAGTTATAGTTTTATGCACATTTATAGATTGCTTTCTTTCCTTTTCAATATCCAGCATTCAAGGATATCCTGGTAAAGTCTAATCTCTCAAAATGCTGACAGCTATTGTTGACTGCTATATAGTTACTCTTAACTAAAAGCTGTTCTGTTGTTCCTCATGCATAGTTGAAACCCCTTGAACTGAAACCACAAACACATTATCCCGCACTGGAAGTCAGAACAATAGAAACAGGGACAAAGTTGTGAAGGAAAAAAAAAAAAAGTGAATTTAACATTTTTCTTTATAGCCTAGAGAATAAAGACCAAAATAGTATGTTTTTAAGTTTATGTGAACATATTTAATAATTTTACACTTTCCTCTAAGAAGCTGCAAGTTTAGAAATTCTCACTATGTATCCAGTGCATGGCATATACCATAGAGATTAATAAATATGAAAATTCAATATAAACTAAATTATGGCAGCAAAGATAAATGTACAAAACATATATGTTCTGACATAATTCTATCACAAGGAAACTCTACTTTTCTTTCACTTTTTGTTTTTCTACTCTCTAAAAAGTTGTTATGACCCCTGTGCCCCAAAAGCAGCTTAACAGCACAATTGTGTTCAAGGACAATTCTCTCTACTTATTGCAACACCACCCAGGCAGCCTTTTTTGACGATCCTCTCTCTCTCTTTCTATGTCTTGTTCTCTCAAACACACACATACACACACTCCAAATAAATTAATAAAATTAATTCCTGGCCTTTTGGTGAATTACAGGAAGTTTAATAAGAAACAAAGTTGCAGAAAAAACATAGTAAGAAAGAAGAGGAATCGTTGGCACTCCTTTTTATGTTTATCAGAATAGTTGAAATCTAAGGAAGCAAATTAATAAAGTTCAAAATAAAATATTTAGAAATTATAGCAAGCAAAATTATATATGTGACTTAAATTATAGCTACCTTTAGAACCTGTTAAAATCAGTTTCAGATTTATAGCACTCTTTCTAAATCACTTAGAATATTTTTCCCCCAGACATAGCACCTGAGCTGAATTCTGTGTGTACCAAGCAATCCTACCTACACATTATAAGGTTAAATCACATGTATGTTCCTTGGGACCAATGTGTATGTTGGAAGGCATACAAGTGATCAGAAAGACCAGGGGTAGAAAATGATAATGATTCCCGTCTTAACGCACAATCTCCAGAGTGTTTGTTGCCTTAAGGGTGTTAGTGATGTTTGCGTGAGTGTTTCCCTTGGCTTTAACTTATAAAATGACAATGATCCAGCAAATGCCTCATGACTGGGCATGGACTGCCTATACTTAGAAGACACCAGGATGGAAGACTTCTATCACTTTCCAGTTCATTTTTTAAACTTCCTACAATCCAGACTTGAGAGAAAATAAATCTGCTGGGGCAGTGATGGACTACATTACAGAAGATTCAGAAAATATCCAAATTAATTAAAACACATCTATATTACCCTAAGATTTTTTTTTCTTATTTTTCCTCTGTTTTTTTTTTCTCTCTTCCTTTCTCTTTTCCCTTCCTGTCCTTTTTTTTCAATTTTTATATTCTGCCTGATCTCCCCAAAATCCAACACTTCTGAACCAGACAGGTGACTTTAACTGATGATGGGCTGCCCATTAGGCTGTGCAAATAGCTCCCTGAAAAGTCAAGTAAATAACTGGGTGTGAAGAGAGAAGAATCCAAGAGTGTTACCAAGGTGGTAACAAAAGTCCACTTACTACATTTTTAATTGAATAGTGGTAATATAATTTGGAAGCACAAAGCACCTGATAATAAAGAGGAATAAAGGAATAAAGAGCCTTAGGAATAAAGAACTTCCATTTGAAATTATTTAATGTGCTTGAATCAGATCTACTTTTGGAAATAATAAACAAAACCACATCTAAAATTTGTGTTATTAATACTTAAGAATTCTGGGGAAACATTAGAGGCACACAAATTGAAAGAAATAGAACAAGTTCTCTTTTTCTTTTACACGTACTCTTTAAATTAGGATTTCTTGTAGTTTAAGAGAAAAAATTGCCTGTAAAAAAGATTTAGTGACTTCTATGCTAGCAGTTGATATCATATATTTTGTAGGTTATAATACATATGTTCCTATCCTACTAAGTAAAACAAACCAGGTAGCTAAAAGGTTAATAATCTCCTCTCTAAGATTTAATGTCTCAGTTTTGCAAAGCTTTAAGAATGTACACTCGTGGCTGATTCATGTCAATGTATAGCAAAATGAATACAGTATTGTAAAGCAAAACAAACTAAAAAATAAAAATTAATAAAAAAAAGAATACATAGCTTTAAAAAAATAATTGTACAAGAAAAATGTGAATCATAAGAACATTAAAACAAATTTGTAAAAATTTGTTCTACTTACTATTAAAAGCAGTGTTGTCCCAAGAAACTTGAAAATCCCATAGAGTGGTCAGTAATATGCCCTGTACAAGAAAGAAGAATCAGCAATTCCTCTGGGAGCAAGTGACTTACTTTTATTATTTGAATTTTCTTTATTGGAATATTTCATCAGAATCACATGAAAACCACTTCTTTTGACATTAGATGGTACCATGGGGTGCTGTAACAACCCCTGCCTCCTTACTTAGTTGACTCAATAAATACGTTATTTTCTTTGATTCTTCTGGATTATCACATGGTACATGTGCAGAGCTATCTCCCCCATACTCCAGTGCCAGGCGATCAGTGTGATCATTCCTTGTTTCCAGGAAAATTTTAAATTGGAGCAGCAGAATAGGCAAAGCTAGACCTAGTGGTAAATTAGTTTGCTCAGCATTTCTCAGTGTTTACTCAAAAGGTTCCAATACTCCTTTTGTGAATGCAAGCAGTGAGTTTATTATTCTCAGTATGACCAGTGCCTCACACAATACTAGCTAGACTAGACTCTCAATATGCAAAATTCAGCTATCATTTATTTTTTCACTTGGATAGCCTGACATACTACTGGGGTTATGCCAGTGTAGCTGCCTGCACTCAGATACACATATGTTCTTTCTCAAGAACTACAGAATCTTTCCTACCCTGAGACAGGAGTGAGAGTCCGAGTAGAGACATGTAGTACTAACAGACCGTCTCCTGGATGATGGCTCTAGGCTCAGTACTTTACATACACTGTGGTGTTTAGTCTAAATTTTTATCTTCTTTTTATAGATTAGAAAGTAGGTTCAGAACAGTTTGATCTCAAAGTCCTTCCTAAGGAGAACTGGGTTAAGCTTAGAATTTAAAGAAACGTTACAACAAATAATAAGTTAACTCCATTTATTTGATGGTGGTTGAGTAATTACCATGTACCAGAAAAGAATCATGTGAGTCTTATTAATTTTTTCTCTCTTCAGTGAAATACATGCACACTATAAAATATTAAGGCAAGTCTTGGAATATAATCTTTGCAGGCCCCAACTCATACCCTTAATTACATTTTTAAGTCTTTAGTTTTATTAGAGAAATAAGATTCTTCCTGACTTATTTCTAACTGCATTTGAAAGGATTTATATAAGATTTATTTAGGGTGAAGCCCATGAAAGCTTGTTTTTCACTTTACTTTTTTTTTTTTTAGGCTCATGTCAAACTGAAAGAGAAAGTAAATCAGGCAAGGAAACCTCTGTGGTTTTTTCCTTTTTACTACAATAACACTCAAATGGTATGTACACAGAAAAAGACTGTAAAGATTTGTCTATATTTTTATATCACAAAATTAAAATTTCCAAATGGATTGAGATGAATACTTATGGGAGCTATGGAAAACTAAGGCTTAAAATTCTTACATAAAAAAGGATTACACAAATGTATAAGAAACTTAGTAAGATCACTGTGCATGCATAGAAAAAAGATACAGTTTATCCAAAGGGAGATAGAATAGCTTATGACAAAATTTTAAATCATCAATGTCATTAATAATTACAAATGAAAATTAAAATAATAATGAAATTTAATTTTCTCCTATTAATTAGCATGAAAGTGAAATTCGCTCAGTCGTGTCTGACTCTTGCAACCCCATGGACTATATAGTCCATGGAATTTCTCCAGGCCAGAATACTGGGGTGGGTAGCCTTTCTCTTTTCCAAGAGATCTCTCCAACCCAGGGATCGAACCTAGGTCTCCTTAATTGCAGGTGGATTCTTTACCAGCTGAGCCACAAGGGAAGACCTTAATTAGCATGGTTTGTTCAAAATATACAGTGCAGGTAGAAGTATAGTCAGCAGATTTGGTGAAGCAATTTGTAATTATGTATCAAGGAAGTTTTAAATATGTTGGTAGGGTTCTAATCTGAGGAAATATTCTGAAATACAAGCAAATATTTAAATATAAAACTATTCTTTTGTAAAGTAAAATACCAAGAAGCATAAACATCCTTAAATAAGAAGCACATATGCAGGCCATTTAGTTGCAGTGGAAAATAAACTTTTATGACCTAATAATAATGGAAAAAAACAGGCTATAATACAATACAATATGATCTCAGGTGTAGAAAATGATACTTATAGAAAGATATAAATACCAGTGATAATAATAGCTATTTCTATTTAATTATTGATGATTTCTATTTTTGCCATGTTTTTCTATATTTTACAAGTTTGCTTTTATAATGAGAAACATATTATGGAAAAAAGAAGAAAAATCAAAATGACAGCAAAACTCAAATTATACAGGTTAAATAAGATGCAGAAAGAGAATATGAATTTAATCCTTGACTCCCCTGTTTGGCATAAGGTTCCCTTGTAGTCCACCTAGGGTCAAAAATCCAACTTAAACCAGGCATTGGTTTACTAGACCACAGGGTTTACACAATAAACCATGACTTAGTGGCCATCTGAACAAATAACCCCATTTAGGATGTCCAGGGCAGAGGAGGCTACAGCCCAGCCCAGTCTGAACTCATCAGACCCTGCATAGCACATGTGGTTAGTGCCTTGCACCACATCTGAAGCAGAATGGTGAATAACTAGAGTCTGTCCAAGACAGGTGGGCTGAAGTGGTACAATGTCTGGAAATCTTATGACTTATCAAATAAAATTCCCTCTTCATTTCTTATTACTCTCATAATAAGTCCAAAACCATATAAGATTCAGCCTCATATGACTCCCTCCCTTGCTCACAAAGTTCTAACCTCTCATGTTCCCTTCAATATATTCAATTCCTCCTCACTTCAGAACCACCCAAGTACCAACCACCCAGCCTAGAATGTCTTATTTCATCCTTCCCTACCTCTGTCTCCTCCACACACATACTTTCTTGCCTGGCTAATTCCTAAATATTTTCAGGTCTGAGATCAAATATTCTTTCCTCAGGGATACTTCCCTGACCACCTACCTAGGAAAAGTGCTCCTTTTAAACACTTTCATTTTTACCCTGTGGCTGTCTTTGGTTAATTGCCTTTCTAATGTCTGTATTTCTTGCTAGATGGTAAACTTAGTGAGGACACTGCTATGAGTCTTATTATGCGTCTTAGTCCATTCAGACTTCTATAACAAAATGCCACAGACCAAAAGCTTATAAATAACGGACATGTATTTCTTAGGGCTATGGAGGCTGAGCCGTGCAAGATCAAAATACTAGCAAATTCAGCATCCAGGGAGGATTCCTTTCCTGGTGGATGGCTTGTCTTCTTCCTGTGTCCTCCTCTGATAGAGCAAGGGAGCTCTCTGGGGATTTTTTTTAATAAGGGCACTAATTTCATTCATGAGAGCTCCTCCACCTCATGATCCCATCATCTCCCAAACATTCCCTTTCCTAACACTGTCAACATCGATAGGTTAGAATTTCAGCATATGAATCTGGGGGGAATGTAAACATTTAGTATTATCCCCAGAATGTGGTACAGTTTCTGAACCATACTTTGGGCCATTTGTTGAATAAATTCCATGAAATATATCTATCTATTTTTATAGCTACCGTCTACTTGTATACTTAATTTCTCCTTAATGTCTAGAAAATGGGATTAATCTGATAAAGAAAAGACAAATAAGAGAAGAGGGAATATGATAGCTACTCATCACATAGACATTCTGTGCAACTCTGTTTCTTAAAAGTATGGAGAAGTATCTAAAAATTTGGTTTAAAATGAAATTAACATCCTTTGTAGTAATGAAATTCCCTTTTATGAAGTGTATGCAATTCATATTTTAACATAAGCATGTGTCAGAGTTGTGAAAGAGATTCCTATATTAGGCAGGTGGATTTGATCACTCTTAGGATCAATTCAAAGAGTATGATTCTATGACCTAGCAATCTCTTTGGCTGTAGAGGCACTACATGAGGGAGAGAAGACTTAAGACAAAACAGGGCATGGACTAAACAAAGACAAGCTTGGGGAAGAAAAGGAAATGTAACACTGTCTCAAAGTGTTTGATCTCAATCATTTTGAACCTTTTCTGAGGCTGGGGTTGGCAGGTCTCCCAGAGAAACCAACACAAAGCAACCTAACAGGGCATCACCAAACAAAAGGAGACCTAAGCTGAGAGATGAGAAGATGAAAGCCCTGCATTTAGATTTACCGAGGACAGGAGGGGCTGGGGGCAGGAAAGACAGGCATTCTCCTCGGGGTCCTTTCAGTTCACTCAAAGGCACACCTCTGAAATGAACATCCTCCACACAGCGAGAGGGTGGTTGCCTGAGTATCCAGAAGGCAGGGCATTAATAAACATGGCTTAAAGAATTGAGTTGAAATGTCAGTACAACCGCTTTATGCATCTTCACGATCCTTAACCCAAACTTGTGTCATCATTCTGGAATGAGCAAGACCTGCTCAACAAACCCAGCTTTTATCATCTCTTTTGTATTTGCTTAGTCAGAGTTCAGAAATCGTCCAATGGCCTTCTCACTCTCTAATCAAAGGAATTAATGTTGTTATGGAAAGAAAAACAACTTCCATTTGTTCAGAGAGAAAGACCCACACAATGCCTTTGAGGTGAGAAAACTGAGTTATGCGAAGTGGGGATTTTTTTCTCTACAACTGTGTAGAGATTCCTGATGAAGTCAAATACATTTCTTTTTTCAATTTTGACTGCTGCTAAAAATACTTAATGCGTTCTGGGTGCTCACCCTGTTGCAGCGAGGTGCTGAGTGATTTGTACACATTATCCTCTAGATCCTAACAACAATCTGGAAGTAGACGCAATTATAGTGCCTTTTCTAGAAAGGGCCCGGAGCAGTAGGTTGTCTACCTCAAGTCTGCAAGCTTCTGAGGCCAAGTATGACGAAAGTGTCACATATTTGAACATCACCTATTGGGTGAAATTCAGCATAAAAATTTTGTAATCTGCCTTAACAGATGAATCACCCTCACACTCCTTGCTGATGGTGGACAGAAGTGGACCCCGCAAAGAAAGTTAGGCTCAGAGATGGTTCACATTTGCAAACTGGTATTCTCTCATTGGGAACAGTGACAGTATTGAAATGAGAAAATGTAATATCACATTTATCTTAGCTTTATCGTAAAAATGCAAATAGTCTACAAAGTAGAGAGGATATCATAATAAACTCCCATATACCAATCACCTTACCTTAAGGCGCTATTATTTTACCATATTTCTTTCATTTTCTCTTTGCTCAATTGTTTTAAAGTAAGCCCCACGTATCATGACTTTAGCCTCTAAATGTTCCAGTGTGCCTCTGAAATTAAAGATATTTTCACTGTTATCTATTTTCTAGTTTTATCTTGTCATTCACCCATCAAATCCAATTTTCTCACTTTGAACCTGGACTATGCTCCTTTTACTGTCTTACTTCCTTACTCTGTGTCAGCAGAAGAAAGCCATTGAATAAGCTGTACGTTGTTGGCACTGGGAATATAGAAATAAATAACATAATATCTCTACTCCAAAGAACTTGGGACCTAATGGCTCTCAGAGAAGTCCTCCATGATCTGCCACTTCTCATAATATACTACCTGTATGCCATCTCTGGATAGCCACTTAATTGGTCTGTTCCTTTTGGCTTTATTGACTATATCAAAGCCTTTGACTGTGTGGATCATGACAAACTGGAAAATTCTTAAAGAGATGGGAATACCAGAACACCTTACCTATCTCCTGAGAAATCTGTATGCAAGTCAAGAAACAATAGTTAGACCGGACATGGAACAACGGACTGGTTTCGAACTGGGAAAGGAGTACGTCAAGGTTGTATATTGTCACCCTGCTTATTTAACTTATATGCAGAGTACAGCATATGAAATTTAACGTATATGCAGAGTAAAACATGCGAAATGCCAGGCTGGATGAAGCAAACGCTGGAATGAAGATTGCTGGGAGAAATATCCATAACCTCAGATATGCAGATGACACCACCCTTAGGGCAGAAAGTGAAGAGGAACTGAAGAGCCACTTGATGAAAGTGAAAGAAGAGTGTGAAAAACCTGGCTTAAAACTCAACATTCAAAAAACTAAGATCATGGCATCCAGTCCCATTACTTCATGGCAAATAGATGGGGAAACAATGGAAACTGTGACAGACTTTATTTCTTGGGCTCCAAAATCACTGCAGATGGTGACTGCAGCCATGAAATTAAAAGACACTTGCTCCTTGGAAGAAACGCTATGATAAACCTAGACAGCATATTAAAAAACAGAGACATTACTTTGCCAACAAAGATCCATCTAGTCAAAGCTATGGTTTTTTCCAGCCATCATGTATAGATGTGAGAGTTGGACCATAAAGAAAGCTGAGCAGAGAAGAATTGATGCTCTTCAACTGTGGTGTTGGAGAAGACTCTTGAGAGTCCCTTCGACTGCAAAGAGATCCAATTAGTCAGTGCTGAAGGAAATCAGTCCTGAATATTCATTGGAAGGACTGATGGTGAAGCTGAAGCTCCAATACTTTGGCCATCTCATGTGAAGAACTGACTCACTGGAAAAGACCCTGATGCTGGGAAGGATTGAAGGTAGGAGGAAAAGGGGATGACAGAGAATGAGATGGTTGGATGGCATCACCGACTCAGTGGACATGAGTTTGAGCAAACTCTGGGAATTGGTGATGGACAGGGAGGCCTGGTATGCTGCAGTCCATGGGGTTGGAAAGAGTTGGACACAACTTAGTGACTGAACTGAACTGAATGTCTAAAAGGTATCATTTTAAGTATAAAAATGCTGCAACAAAAATAGTGTGTTGTAAAAATTAGAATGCAGAACCTGGAGACATGGGGTCTTACCGGTTATTAGCTCTGTGACCATGGGTAATTCATTGCATCTCATCAGACTTTATTTCCTTATCTGTAAAATGAGAAGATTAAATAAAAACATTTCTATGACTTCCTCAGTTCAATTTTTCCCTTATTCTATTCAAAAGAATTGAGTGAACCAAATTCATCAGCAAATAGTTTTTGTACCATTGTACATTTTGTATTCAAAGCATTTCTCTCTGTATTTTTTCCTTCTACAGTGAATAAAATAGAAAGTTATAAAAGAAATTACAAAGAGAATTTTGTAACAGCTAGCAATCTACTTGTGCTGTAAGCTACATTGATTTTTCTCTCTGAAACCACCCTCTAAAATCTAAGTTATTCCAAAGAAATCATTTTTTGTGTGTTTGGCTGTGATGACAAGGCCCAAATTGCAAATCAGTATTGTCACTCGTTACAGAGAGAAGTGTCTGGGGACAAAGCCAAGTGGAATTCTAACTGAACCCAAATTTCACCAGTATTTTTTGGTCTCTCCACTACCCAACTTTAAGTCTTAACATCTTTAACATAAAAGAAAACACTGTCAACAATTATTTACCTAGGTTAAGTGTGCCCACCACCTATAAGTGAAGTTGGGAATCCCTGATTACATTTCTGTAGTCTTAGCCAGTTTCTAGTACAGAGCAAGATTCACATTTTTTATATATAATATATACTTTATATATATCAAAGTTGCCAGTTAGTAACTAAGTACTAATGGAATGTTCTCATCTCTAGGATTCCATCTGGTCTACTATTTGTGCACCTGTTCCCAGTTCCCTCCATTCTGTTGACTCTTTGTGACCCCATGGACTGCAGCACGCCAGGCTTCCCTGTCCTTCACCATCTCCTGGAATTTGGTCTAACTCATGTCCATTGAGTCAGTGATGCCATCCAACCATCTTGTCCTCTGTTGTCCCCTTCTTCTTCAAAGTTTCCCAGCATCAGGGTCTTTTCTAAGAGTCGGCTCTTTGTATCAGGTGGCCAAAGCATTCTCCTTTCCAGGATGTGTCATCCTCTTTCCTTCTGCTTTGCCTTTTACCTTATTTTCACTCCTCTAGTCCAGTCCAGGTACCCCTCTCGTGTTTCTTGGAATCCTCTGTTGATGGCATCAGTTTTAAATTCTGATTTTCTGAAGGAAAACTTTATCTTTAAGATTTTGGGAGGAGGGATGGCTTGAGTGTTGGTGGTGGAAAAGAGATAAATACTGAAGAGCAGAATGTGAAATGCAGTACTATTTGAACAGATTTTAAGTCCCATTTCCCAGTCCCCTACTTGGGTTTTCTTGCACTCATCTCACATGCTAGTAAAGTAATGCTCAAAATTCTCCAAGCCAGGCTTCAGCAATTCGTGAACCGTGAACTCCCTGATGTTCAAGCTGGTTTTAGAAAAGGCAGAGGAACCAGAGATCAAATTGCCAACATCCGCTGGATCATGGAAAGAGCAAGAGAGTTCCAGAAAAACATCTATTTCTGCTTTATTGACTATGCCAAAGCCTTTGACTGTGTGGATCACAATAAACTGTGGAAAATTCTTCAAGAGATGGGAATACCAGACCATCTAACCTGCCTCTTGAGAAATCTGTATGCAGGTCAGGAAGCAACAGTTAGAACTAGACATGGAACAACAGACTGGTTCCAAATAGGAAAAGGACTACGTCAAGGCTGTATATTGTCACCCTGCTTATTTAATTTATATGCAGAGTACATCATGAAAAACACTGGACTGGAAGAAACACAAGCTGGAATCAAGATTGGTGGGAGAAATATCAATAACCTCAGATATGCAGATGACACCACCTTTATGGCAGAAAGTGAAGAGGAACTAAAAAGCCTCTTGATGAAAGTGAAAGAGGAGAGTGAAAAAGTTGGCTTAAAGCTCAACATTCAGAAAACGAAGATCATGGCATCTGGTCCCATCCCTTTGTGGGAAATAGACGGGGAAATAGTGGAAACAGTGTCAGACTTTATTTTTTTGGGATCAAAATCACTGCAGATGGTGACTGCAGCCATGAAATTAAATGACGCTTACTCCTTGGAAGAAAAGTTATGAGCAACCTAGATAGCATATTCAAAATCAGAGACATTACTTTGCCGACTAAGGTCCGTCTAGTCAAGGCTATGGTTTTTCCTGTGGTCATGTATGGATGTGAGAGTTGGACTGTTAAGAAGGCTGAGCGCCGAAGAATTGATGCTTTTGAAGTGTGGTGTTGGAGAAGACTCTTGTGAGTCCCTTGGACTGCAAGGAGATCCAACCAGTCCATTCTGAAGGAGATCAACCCTGGGATTTCTTTGGAAGGAATGATGCTAAAGCTGAAGCTCCAGTACTTTGGCCACCTCATGCGAAGAGCTGACTCATTGGAAAAGACTCTGATGCTGGGAGGGATTTGGGGGCAGGAGGAGAAGGGGATGACAGAGGATGAGATGGCTGTTTGGCATCACTGACTCGATCGGCGTGAGTCAGAGTGAACTCCAGGAGTTGGTGATGGACAGGGAGGCCTGGCGTGCTGGGATTTATGGGGTCGCAGAGAGTCGGACACGACTGAGTGACTGAACTGAACTGATTCTCTTATTTTATCATTGAAAAGCTAGGCAATCTTCTCATTCCCTCCTTTCGTAACAGCAAAAGCTTTATTTTTCCAAAAATAACAGCAGAAGACAAATGTATGTATTTGGTACAAATGTGGAGAGGTATTTTGATCACATCTGATAAAAATTACCCCTGAACAACAGAAATGAAAATGGAAAAATGTCCAAATTATGAGAGATGTTAGAATCCAGGATAATCTCTAAAACATTTAAATACATGAAGAAATAGTGCAAATGATATTCTTCCATACATATACAGAAATCCCATTTTCATAGGGAGTTGATGTAAGTTTGGGCCCATTCCATCTACAGTTTTCCAAGACTGTAAAATTAGAGCTGTTGAACACTGAACTTGTAGCATAAGTGTGTCTTAAAGGGTTATAATTAAAATAAGATGACAAGACGAAGTATGAGAAATAATTCTGACAAGGCATTTAGCTTAGGAAACCAGAAATTGTATACCAGTAGAGAAAAAGAATGATGTATCAATTAGCAAGCTATACTTTTCCTAAATGCCAAAGATATTAATATCTTAACAAGTGAAAAATATATTGAGTTGGTTAACTAATATCAAGTCAGTGATTTAATATATATTCAGAAGGCTTTAACATGTTATTTCTAAGATATTTTTAAAAAGAACATAAAAATCACTTTGTGTCAATAATTACTTTTAATTTTTTATTGTTCAGCTACATTTAAATCAAATGAGAAAATTAGAATTAATTTGGTTAGAAGGATTTCATTTCAAAATATTCCTCCTTTCTCCTCACAAGTTTTCATTATGGGCCAAAACCAAAAATTATTCCTTTAGGAAATGTATACAATTTAATCATTTTATGTATCCAGTTTTCTCTTTAAATTCTTTTGGAGACATGGTGGGTATTTATACACAATTTCAAGAGATTAAACATAAGAAAATAATGGCTACCACAAGCTAAAATACTTTCAGTTCAGTGCTTTACCTCTCTGGTGGTGTTCCTGTTATTTTTCTTAAAACTTGAACTCTCCCTTGAATATCTCTAGGTTCCATCATATACCAGTTCAAATTTATGAATTCAATTATATATCTTTTGCATCTCATTTTTCAGACCACTTGTACTGAAGTTTTTAAACTTTCACTAGTTTACAACCATATGTATAAAGAAATACACCTTTCTACCCAACTTAAAAACTAGAATAAAAACTGATTCACCCTAATATTCAGTAAAGTACATTTATTAAAGCATTCTGTTAACTAGAACTCATTAACAAGCATTTATGGCCACGCATAGTACCAAAAATATTCAGTTGTCAAAATGACACCTCTGTGGCATTTAACATTTGAACAACCTGGGATTAAACCCAGATCTCCCACATTGCAGGCCTACGCTTTACCCTCTGAGCCACGAGGGAAACCCTTGAAAAGACAATAAATTATAAATCACTCTATAGCTTTGAAACTGGTAGTAGAGCTTCCCTGGTGTCTCAGTGATAAAGAATTCCCCTGTCAATGCAGGAGACACAGGTTTGATGCCTGAGTGAGGAAGATCCCCTAGAGAAGAAAATGGCAACCAACTCCAGTATTCTTGTCCAGAGAATCCCATAGATAGAGGAGTCTGGTGGGCTACAGTCCATGGGGCTGAAAAAGAGTGGGACATGACTTGATTAAAACAGCAACAATATGACCTTTACATATTATAATTGTTATTATCACACTGATTTTATCCACAAATGGCCTTTTTAAATTTTGTCCTTACTGAAGTTTCATGCATTCTGGAATTCAGAGACTAAGCCCATACCCTTTGTTGTTTTATAAATATCAATTGTCTTGCTGTCCCTATTATTCCCTCCCCTTATCTGCTTAGATCTATCCTTTTAAACCACAGTGAAAACTGTATGCTTGTTATATAAACAGTATGCCCACAAACCTACATAGACATAATTTCATCTTTGTATTTTTCTCATAAAAATTTTTATTTTCTATTTTTCCTCTATGTTGCGTTTTTATTTCCTATTCTCTTTCATGTCAAGTTTCCCATTCTGTTTCAGGAATTCGTGAAAAGTGATTAAAGTGATCTGTATGGGGAAAAGGGTATAAAAAACAGCCTATTGAAAGCAGAGAATAAACCTGCCATGCAAGGACAGTCCACTTTTAAACCTAAAAGCGAATACTCATATACACAGCTAGAGATTTAGCCCTAGGGCTTTTTATATTATTATTTTAAAGAGATCTTAATTCATTTGGCTGCGCCAGGTCTTAGTTGCATCATGTGTCTTCTCCACTCTTCATTTGGGCTCGTGGGATCTTTATTTACAGCATCTGAACTCTTGTCATGTGAGATCCCGTTCCCTGATTAGAGATTGAACCCAAGCCCCCTGCAATGGGAGTCCTGTTGTGGGAATTGCTAATAATGTACTTTCACAGCCTTGAGAAATTTCATAGAAATATCACCTGGAAAAACAGCATATATCAAAAAACTGGTTGATGATAATTTTTCATGTTTTTCTTAGAATAATAGCCTTATTACAGACCCCAAGGCCAGACCCAGAAGGGAGTATGACTGGGCATGGACCTTGGAACACCAGGTCGGCATTAGGTATGAAAACCGCCTCCACACTTGCTGATTGTTCCTGAGACTATCCCAGAAGGGAACGGCCTGGGGTTAAAACAAGGAGATCTGGACTATGTCACTGTAGTGTGTTGGGAAAGAAAGGTCAAAGAAAGTCTTGTAGACTGCAGTTAGAAATAAAAGCTGGACTCAGAGTGGACTCTGCACCTCAGTCCAATAGGGGCTGCAGGTCCCCAGACCCATTGCACCAGATTTCGTGTTCTGTTTTCATTCTCGATGCTTGCTCCTGGGCCTTTAGGGCAATAGAGAGCGAAGTCTTAGTCACTAGACCATGAGGGAAGAACGTAGCACTAGTTCTTAAGAGAAAGTAAAAGCAGACAAATGAGATAGAATCTTGTGTTGGGGCTAAACATATATTCTTCTAGGAATGTATTGTTTTGAATGAAAAGGCCTAGATTGCTTTGAACTCACATTAGACAGTGAAAGTTTATTCTGATGTTAGATATGCAGTATATAATGGATTATATTTTTAAGAAGCTTTGACATTTGTTTCATACATATTAGGCCCCATTTCAACTCTAGAATCAATTCAGGTGAAGAGTGTCTTGTAACATAATAAATATACAGTGAATTGTTTATGTGTATATTGCATCTCAATTTTTTTCTTATGGTGAAAGTGAAAGTGAAGTCGCTCAGTCGTGTCCAACTCTTTGCGACCCCATGGTCTGTAGCCTACCAGGCTCCTCTGTCCATGGGATTTTCCAGGCAATAGTCCTGGAGTGGGCTGCCATTTCCTTCTCCAGGGGATCTTCCCAACCCAGGGATCAAACCTGGGTCTCCCGCATTGTAGACAGACGCTTTACCATCTGAGCCACCAGAGAAGTCAAATGGTGATTTGTTCAATTAGTGATAATGTAAGATGATACTGCAGGACTGGCAACCCACTCCAGTGCTCTTGCCTGGAGAATTTCACGGACAGAGGAGACTGGTGGGCTACAGTCCATGGGGTCGCAGAGTTGGACACATCTGAGTGACTAACACACAAGATGATACTGACTATTGATTTCACAGATTTAAGGCAACATGATTAATTTGTTAGAAAATTTGAACTTATCAGTAGTTTCTTAAAATTATGAGATTTATCAGTTAGAATGCTTACTTTTCCCCAGTGTCATCTTAGTCAAGCTGCAGAACCTGGTTGAACCTCAGTTTTCTTATTAAAATTAGGATTATAGTTTTATAAGGTTATTATGAGGATTGCAAGTGAGTGGATCTTGAACTCTGCCTAGAAGAAGGAGCTCTGTGATTAGTTTTTCTTCTTCCAATAAGGCAAAGAGATAGTGAGATAAAGTATCAATATATATATTTCAGATGCTAAAAACAGTTTTAAAGTATTATGTTTTATATAAGCAATAACCACATTTTTATAACTTCAGAGCAAATAGGATACAACAAATTCATTATTTTTTATACTCCAATTAAGAACAATAGACACTAAGGTGTATTATTGTTTTTCTTTTTAAATTAAAGACATGTTCAGCAATCATGTTCACCCACAATTTCCATGGTTATGTAAATTGAATAAGCAATGAAAAATTGTTAAGAAAAGGTTTTAAGCAAAGAAGTTTCCAAAAGTGAAGCAACGTCTTCAAATGATGTCACAGGATGGCTATTTGTCCTCTTAAGTGTAATTTTGTTCTTATTCTGCTCTCAAGTTTAACCTCTTTTTCCCTTATTTCCCCCTTTCCCCCCCAAACCTAATTATAGATTGGGGTGGTTTATGTTAGATAAATAGAAATAATCATAACTCCATTTTAATTTGCCTCTTGATCACTTTGTTAGGGAATCTGATACTAGAATAAAAAATCTTGCTTCTGACCCTATCTTCAAGGTCTAACAAAATGCCTGGCACGTGGTTGGCATTCAGAAAAAAGTGATTGAATGTAGGATTAACAGCATCTGGTATGTGCTGGTATGACCAGATTAAACACTGATACAGCGCAGAACTAGCAGTGGTGTGCATGCATGCTAAGTTGGTTCAGTCGTGTCTGACTCTTTGCAACCCCGCGGACTGTAGCCCACCTGACTCCTGTGTCCATGGATTCTCCAGCCAAGAATACATGTCCTCCTCTAGGGGATCTTCCCAATCCTGGGATCAAGCCTATGTCTCTTAATGTCTCTGACTTTTGCAGACGGGTCCTTAAATTTAACACTAGCACCACATAGGAAGCCCCCTGAGCTAGCAATAAATAGCCATTACCCTGTGGCTCCTCCAGTGTCCCTCCTATATCCTTGACCCTGGATTCAATATTCAGGGAGTGGGATACTTTATAGGCCTCATTCCAAACCTCTGGTCACCTTCAGCTCTGGTAGGCCAGTGCTTATGCTGCATTGTGATATATCTTTAATATAAATCTTCAATTTAATTAATATTCTATGTGTTGGTTTAATGATATCTACCAGCCAGATGGGCCCTGGGGACTCAGTGGTAAGAATCTGCCTACAATTCAGAAGACACAGTTTTTATCCCTGGGTTGGGAAGATTCCCTGGAGGAGGAAATGACCATCCATTTCAGTATTCTTGCCTGGAGAATCCCATGGACAGAGGAGTCTGTGGGCTATAGTCCATGGGGTCACAAAAGAATCAGACACGACTGAGCGACTAAACAATAAAAGCCCTGATGTAATAAAAGGTGGGAAAAGTAGGAGGAGGATGACAGGAGGATTCTGAGGAGGATGAGAGTGAAAAAGGAGGAAAGTTGAAAACAAAGGGAAGGTAGAAGACTCAGGTGACATAGAAAAGAACCAGGAGGAAACTTAATATAAGAAGATCCACCTGCAAGGATCTGTTTCAAACAGTCACCTTTCTCCTATGTACTCTATCGGTTCAGACCGTCTTCCCAGGATGGTGAGTGAAAGCTCCTTGGAAAGTATATGGTACATGTCTAGAACTGTAATTACTATTTGCAATGCTGACCCATTGTCTAACAAAATACTGTGCCAAACATTTCCCTTCTTTTGCCCTTGGTATTGGCTTACGTTAGGTAAAACGGCATTAGTCAGATTCATATCCAGCCTACATGAAATCCTATTACAATGCACTCCAAGGCAGGGGGAATCTAAATTGTTTCATTGTGCTTGTATTCCACTATATTAAATATTGCTGAAAATCTGGTACTTGCGAATCTTTTGGTGTTTTGTTGAAAAGTCTTACACACTAGTTTAGAAAGCCTTAAAGAACTGCTGCTGAATGTGTGAACCGCTTTTGTTTGAATCAGAGCTGAGTTTTGAAAACTGCCCTGCTAAACTCCAGAAAAGTGAAAGGAAGTTCAACGGTCAGAAATGTTTGGGAAGTACATGTGTGTTAGAATATTCAATTTCTGAGAAGTCATGTATTTTTTTTAATTAACTTTTTTAACACCAAGTTTCCTCAAAGCCGACTCTCGATTTTTTCATGGAACATCTAAGGTGGGATAGGAAGTTTGAGAAATGCAAATGCGGGCACAGGGCATTCATCTTTGGATCTGCAGAGGATCTGCTGTGCATTTGGAGATGGGCCAGGCTGGCAAAACAAAGACAAATACGGCCCAGTGTTGTCCCTGAAAGGCTAGAGGAGGAGATACAAAGCAAATGATCTTACAGAGTTGTTTTGGTTTGTTTTTTAATTGTGGGAAAACAAGAGACAAAGCAACTGAGCAGGAAAGAAGGGAGGTTAGGACCATGTCTGGAAAATTTCCCTGGTGATAAAAGTTTTGCTGTATGAATATATTCATGCAAAGGTCAGATATTGGAGATTTATAAAATAGCCAGAAAGGGAATAAGACGATCCTCTCATGCTTCCTCTTCTAAAATAATTTAAAATACACCCCAGCGATATTAATGCCTCCTATTTCAGGATGTTGGATATGTGCTGACACGTCTTCCTTACAACAGGTCACTCTCATTTCAGATAGTTTCATGGAGGGCGAGTAGTGGCCATGAAGATAATCTGCACTTGTTTCCTTTCACACAAATACACACCCACAATTTGGGTCTCAGTTGGACATCTGCTTGATCCTAGCTCTCTTTGCAGGGCTGGACAGGGATTTAATAAATGTGCCGGGCTTCCCTGGTCGTGAGCTTGTTTCTTCCTGTATCCAGCATGCACACTGGCATGGCCTTTATTAACTAGTCATTCAGTGGATAGGCTGTGGGAATAGACTGGACTGCTTGATGTGGTTCCAAATGCTGCTGGCTTTTTCAGCCTTAAAGGCAACTGCCCAAAGACATCCAAACATCCATACATACCAAATACACTAGGTGTGCAGCGGCGCCATTACAAACGCTGAAGGGAAATGTTGTGTGTGTGTGTGTGTGTCAGTGTGTGTCTCCCCCAACTCCCGCCTCAGAAAAAGAGATGGTGTGCTCTCCACTCTACCAGTCAATTCATATACATCATTTTTGTTTAAGTTTTACAACAACTGTAACAGGTAGGTATTACAGGGGTTTTGCCATTTTTACTGGCGTGAAAACTGAAGAACAAAGAGTTTTGGGGATTTATCCCAGGTAAGAGGTGGAGTGAGAAATAAAATAGGAGTTGTGCTTCATTCTAAAGACTAAAAACATTTTCTACTTCACCCACTACAATGCTAGAATAATGGGATGACTAAGACATATTTTGTATTTTTCTAAAATAATTCTAATTTATTACTAATTTATTACTATTAATTCTAATTTATTACTCTTGCTAAATTGACAAGTTATTTTAAGCAAGATGTATTAATACTTTCTTTTCCTAATAAAAGCAGCATAACATTACTTACATTGTTCCAAATGGTTCTAAACAGAGTTCATCATTTCTTTACATTTCTCCTTTTCTATGATAGATACATTCTTTGAAATAATCAATCCACTTCCTTTTGAATAAGGAGAGAATGGGCTAGAATTTAGGGTGGTACTTCAGTTCAGTTCAGTTCAGTCGCTCAGTCGTGTCCGACTCTTTGCGACCCCATGAATTGTAGCACGCCAGGCCTCCCTGTCCACACCAACTTCCGGAGTTTACTCAAACTCACGTCCAAGTCCGTGACGCCATCCAGCCATCTCATCCTCTGTCTTCCCCTTTTCCTCCTGCCCCCATTCCCTCCCAGCATCAGAGTCTTTTCCATTGAGTCAACTCTTCGCATGAGGTGGCCAAAATACTGGAGTTTCAGCTTTAGTATCATTCCTTCCAAAGAACACCCAGGGCTGATCTCCTTGAGAATGGACTGGTTGGATCTCCTTGCAGTCCAAGGGACTCTCAAGAGTCTTCTCCAACACCACAGTTCAAAATCATCAATTCTTTGGAGCTCAGCTTTCTTCGCAGTCTAACTCTCACATCCATACTTCCAGATGTTCAAGCTGGTTTTAGAAAAGGCACGGGAACCAGAGATCAAATTACCAACATCCGCTGGTTCATCAAAAAAGCAAGAGAGTTCCAGAAAAACATCTATTTCTGCTTTACTGACTATGCCAAAGCCTTTGGCTGTGTGGATCACAATAAACTGTGGAAAATTCTGAAAGAGATGGGAATACCAGACCTCCTGACTTGCCTCTTGCAAAATCTGTATGCAGGTCAGGAAACAACAGTTAGAACTGGACATGGAACAGACTGGTTCCAAATAGGAAAAGGAGTACATCAAGGCTGTATATTGTCACCCTGCTTATTTAACTTATATGCAGAGTACATCATGAGAAACGCTGGGCTGGAGGAAGCACAAGCTGGAATCAAGCTTGCCGGGAGAAATATCAGTAACCTCAGATATGCAGATGACACCACCTTTATGGCAGAAAGTGAAGATGAACTAAAAAGCCTCTTGATGAAAATGAAAGAGGAGAGTGAAAAAGTTGGCTTAAAGCTCAACATTCAGAAAACGAAGATCATGGCATCTGGTCCCATCACTTCATGGGAAATAGATGGGAAAACAGTGGAAACACTGTTTATTTTGGGGGGGCTCCAAAATCACTGCAGATGGTGACTGCAGCCATGAAATTAAAAGACACTTACTCCTTGGAAGAAAAGTTATGACAACCTAGATAGCATACTGAAAAGCAGAGACATTACTTTGCCAAAAAAGGTCCGTCTAGTCAAGGGTGGTACTTGGAACTCATCAATGTATGCCCTGTTACTACTGGCAGACACACTCACACACACACATATACAAAGGGACAGGTTTTCCAGAATCTTTAAGTTGACCCTTAAATATTTAATGATTTAGAAAGAGTTTCATCATTGAAAATATTTTTCCTAGACTACTGATTAAAAGAGAAAGCACTGACGCTGAGGTTTCTTTTTATGGTACTGACCATATGCTATCCATAATGAAACAAAAGAAATGAAAGTTAAAATAAGCAATGTTTCAAGTTGATATTTTTTTTAAGAAAAATCTTAACTTCTGAGGAATTACACAATGAAGTAAGATTTAGAGGGAAATAAGATGTACCAGTGGTTCTTAAACAATTAAGGGCAGCTCCTTTGAGAATTTGGTGAACACTAACAACTCTCTTTTAGAAAAATAGAAATATACAGTCACATTTTATATTCAGTGTATTTGTTAGTCCCTGAAACTCACTCATAGACCTGACTTGGAGGCTTTGATGTAGTCCTGAAGACCTTGAAAAATAAACAAACAAAAATATGTCCAGAAAGAAGGGCAAACGTGACATAAGTTCTCAAGATAACTTTATGTCTCTATCAATCTGTGATTCCAATGGCTGTTTTTAATGCTACTCTAAAATCCTTGCCCCAAGAATCTTGTTTCCTATTTGAGACCTTAATAAAAATTCCTGGTATGGCCTGAAGACTTCTGCCTTTCTCTTGTAAGAAAAGCCAGGGAACCTAAACCACAGGGCTGGAAATGTTTGTATTAACTCCAGAATTTCTGTAGTCCAGCATTTCCCAAATATTACTGTGCACACATCATCTGGGGATCTTCTCAAAACATATTGTCTGGTTCAGAAGATCTGGGGATGGGATCTAGGATTCTGCAAATTCCAAGGTGACGTTGATACTATTAGTCTATGGGGCACACTTACTATTAATAGTAAGACGGTTCTTATCTTTACTGCAAAGCACTTTAGAGCAGCCTCTCCCATCCTCCTGTCTTATATATCTTGAGCTGTCCCATCTCACCACTCAACTAGGCCCCAAACCTATACAAAGAGGAAGATGTCATCAGGTGTTGGGTAGAGAGAGTAAACTGACTTTTTCCCTTTGTATAAGACCAACAATGATCTGAGTTTTGTATTAAATAGTTCTCTACCTACTTTTGTGGTACTTAATGTTTTGTTGTTGTTCAGTCGCTCAGTCACATCCGACTCTTTGCGACCCCATGGACTGCAGCATGCCAGGCTTCCTTGTCCTTCGCCATCTCCCAGAGCTTGCCCAAATTCACATCCATTGAGTTGGTGATGCCAATTAACCATCTCGTCTTCTGTCCTTTTCTCCTCCTGCTTTCAATGTTTCCCAGCATCAGAGTCTTTTCTGAGTCAACCAGGGTAGCCAAAGTGTTGAAGCTTCATCTTCAGCCTCAGTCCTTCCAATGAATATTCAGGGTTGATTTCCTTTAGGATTGACTTGATCCGAGATGGATTACAAGTAATGTATATGAATGATTTATCTCTTTAAATGAGAGAAAACTGAAGAGCAAGAGGTGGAATCAGAGTTAACAAGTACAGAAAATTACACTGTCACAATTTAAGAATTGATGCCAAGCCCATGCATAATTGTATCATCTATGTGTGTGCTGGAGTTAAGAACCGCCACTCTCCTTTATGGATACCACTGCGATCCTTTGAATCTTCAAAATATGAACAAGTCAAAGATAAGCAAGGCCACTGATCAGAAAGATAGATTTATTTCTGAGTGAGAGAGTAACTTTCTGTATGTTAGCAACTGGTGAAAAATTTGTAGCAACTGGAGTTATTAATTATTTTTAAATTAAGAAAAGTTTAGTAATAGGTCCTAAAATAGGGGTTCCACAATCCAAAAATATGTCATTTTGTGTTCGAGAGAATGAAAATCGTGACTTTCAGTAAATGTTCTCATAAAAAAACATAAGGATCGCATTCAGTTATTTTTAATAATATAAATATGTCTTTCACTATCCCTACTTTATGGAAGTTAGGTGAAACAAAATTTGTTTTGACTAATTCTTTAAAGAAAATAACACGACCATGCAAAATGACAGTCCAAACTCAGCACAGAGTAAAATGTCATATAACATTTTCAGCTTGTTTATTTGTTTGTTTTTTGGCCATACCATGTGGCTTGTGGGATCTTAGTTACCTGACCAGGGATCGAACCCAAACCCTTGGCAGTGAAAGCCAAGGGTCTTAACCATTGGACCATCAGGGAATTTCCAGCTTGTTTCTCTTTTAACTAGAGTATTTACTGGAAAAGCATGGCATTGCTTCTTTTAGAAATATTCACTTCCCCTGTCTACATGCACCCAAAATGATTCCTTCCTGCCTCTCTCTACAGTTAGAACTCTTACCCAGAAAGTTAGCAGGCATGAGATCACAGGCACAAAAAACTACCAATGGAAGACAAGAGAATTATTAAAAACTGTGGAAGAACAAATGGGGAATCACAAATAATTTTCAATTTACTTCAATGTTTTACTTACCATTGTTATATTCTCTTATTTATTTCAATTTTTATTGTAAATTATGGAACATTTCAAAATGTCAGATACCCATATACCCACTATCTAGTTTCAACAGACATTAACTTTTGCAAGTTTGGGCCACTTATGGCAGCATTCTGTTACTCCTTGGTTTATTGTGATATTATGTGTTTGTCTCAGGGAAAATAGCTTGTTTGCCGCAAATTGAAGTCTAAATGATAATCCTTTTTCTGTGGGCTTAAGATAGTTTTTCTTTGGGTTGACACTATTTGAGATGAATTATCCTTTCTTTGGCTCTTTTCTAGTCATGGTGCTTTGATACATAATTTTAGTTAAGCAATTGTATAATCTTTTCTATAACATTTGGGCTTATGGAAGTTTAAAAATATTATCGACAAATGAAATGCTTACACTTGCTTATTCAATATCTTTTCCTATCGGATTTGCATAAAGTCTTACCTAGTGGACCCACTTATAATGAAATCTTTTTACCTTTTTACATATTATATTTAAAACAGCTGCTTGAGTTAGATGATTCTATGCTTTCCATGATAAAGTTAGTGGCTTTCTTTTTCACTTCAAAAAAGGGCTTTTACTTTTGAGTTTTCTATGAACAAGTTTCACTAAATATATATATATATATAAAACATGTATTATATATATATATATTTAAATATATTTTAAAACACTTAATTGTTCATAAGGTTCATAATCTTTTCTATCCCAAGGCACATTTTTCATGATTTGCAAAATATCTGACTTTTCCCTTACACTGTGACTATAAACTTTGAAAACTCAGTTTTCAAGAGTTATCAGGAATATTTTAATATAAATAAACTTGTTAATTTTTGTTCTTTATTTCTTGGTCAAGAGGGTCAAGATGACTTAAGATTTCTGTTCTTTAAAACAGAATGAAATCACCTGTTTTAAGCTGGAGTACAAATCAGTTTCTTTGATTCCCATCCGTTTACTACATTAACCATGAAATACTACTGACCTCTCAACTCAAAATACACACTTAAGTGTAGTACATGACAAAAGGCATAAAATATATTTTATTCAACTGTAGTTTATAAAGAAATTTTAAAATTTGAATCTTTCACATAGCCCTTGAATTCAAGTGCTCTTGCAAATCTAATTTATGTAATATATAAACTTTTTAAGCTGCATTTTACTTATCTTCTATAGTTGACTAAGGAAAGGATCCTTTAGGAAGTGCCAACTCATTAGGGAACATCTGATAAATATTTTTCACTTCGACTGAATGACTTTACATGGAGATATATGCCACCATAAATGAAATACCATTATGAGGGAATCGGACTGACATTTGCCAAAAATTAATTACGTTCTCACACAGAAACAAAATCTCCCCGGACCTCCGCCCCCATCCTACATCTGGTGCAAGACGCCATGCTTGGCTTTCAGAGGATATATAGGTATTCAGAGGATACAGTAAGTAGGCCAGTCAGCATTTCCTGCTAGGTCACTGGCGAGTTCTAAGTACCGCTCAGTATTTGCTTGAAAATTTCCAGAGATGAGCAACTTATTACAGCCTTTACCTTCAAGGAATTAAAACCCAAGTGGAAAGGGTTAGGGAAGCATAAATCCCTCTGATTCTAGACGACAGTACTGAAAATGAATACAGAGTACAATAAAAATAACTATTGTATTTGGAGACGGCCCGCTGCATTTCACAAAGCGCTCTCACCCAAAGGCAAGGCCTATAGAGAGGTTCAGAGAGTCCTGGCTGTCCAAAAGGGGGCGAAATCAAATCTGGACGAGGGTGGGCACTTGGAAAAATTGCACGGTGGAGACGGCGTCGGAGACGGGCCTCGAGGCACCTACAGCGTTGCCCAGAGGGGAGAGGCCCCTCGGGATGGAAAGCTCCCCGCTTGTTCTAAAGGCAATTCCACCAGGGGCCCATTCTGTCAGCCAGGTTTTTAGAAGACCCCTGCAAATGCAGGGGTCCGACCTAGGAGGCATTTCCGCTGTGCATTTGGTAAGTTTGGCTTTGACGAGCGCACGGGGGAGCTCGGGCTCACGCAGGTGGGCACTCTCTCCCTTCCTTAGCTCTCCTGACTCTCCGCGAGCCGCTCCCACCCGAAAAAGGCTGCCGCTCCCCCGCAACAGATTCCGGCACTCCGGAGCCGCGCTGCAGCGTAGAGACCCGGGTCCGCCCAGCCCCAGGGAGGAGGCGCAGCGCCCAGCTCACGCACCGGGCTCTGGGAGCCGCTTCCCACCCCCTCCCTCCCGCGGCCGCGGCGGCGGCGGCAGCGGCCGGAGCGGGGGGCGGGCGAGGGGCGGAGCCAGGGAGGAGCGGAGGCGGTGGCGGCCCCGGCGGCGGCGGCAGGTGTGGACCAGGCGGAGGTGCGGGGTGTCCGCTCGCGCCCGCGTTAACGAGAGGCCCGGACTCGGGGGTCCGGGCGGCCTCCCTGAACGTGCTTCGCGTGCGGCTTCGACTCGCGCACAACTTGGGGCGCGGGCCAGGGACGCTCTGGTTCCGCGTCCGCGCCGAGAGGAGAAAGACGCGCGGACCGAGAGGAGAAGCGGCGACCGGAGGGGAAGCGGGATGCCGCCCCTGTGTGGGCCCCCTCCCCGCCCCCGCGAGGCCGCGCGGAGCTTCAGCGCCCCGGCCCTACTGGCAGGTAAGCGAGGAACGCGCGGGAAGCCAGGCGAACTCCGAGTCGAGGGGGAGCCTCGGGGCCTGGCGCACGGCAGTGCGCGCCCGGGTGCGAGGGCCGCGGGCGCCCGAGCGAGGATGCTGCGGCCGGGTCCGGCGCTTCCCGGGGCACCGCGGCCCTGGCTCTGCGCAGAGCCGCCGCCTCCTCTCGCCCACAGAGCAGGTTGTTTCCCTGGCAGGATCTCTGAAGTCCCAGGTTCTTCGCTCTCTTCCCCTAAACCGCGAAGAAGGAAATATGTGGGTTCAAGGGGCGAGTGCGGAGCGAGAGCTTTCAACCACTGATGTTTCACTAGAGCCCAGTTGCTATTTAAAATTACTGCCGCTTCACAACTTGCGCGGCTTTCCCCTCTTAGAGTGAAGAGAAGTTGGGCGAGTATATTACATCCCCTCCTGGTAGGATTAGAGTTTGTTTTCGCCACATACAGGTGGGAAAATGATGCTTTGTAAATCCTGGCGTTTCCAGCAGTACTTCACTGCTGGAAGAGCTGGCGATCCTACAGCGAGACAATGGCTGTCGCGAAAAACGTGACAGAGACGTTCGTTTATGCCGCTTTGGCAGGGGAGAAGTTAAGGAAAACTTGAGCGCAAGTGACCTGTTAACCGGCTTCTCGCGGGACCGTTTTTGTTCCTGCGTTAAGTGGTATTAGGACTACGAGTGACAGCTCAAGACCTACACTTGGGTTGGAGTTGAGGCTGTGGTTGAACACCCCTCATCGTCAGGGATCTCTAGTTTCTGAAGTCGGGCCTTTCAGCTTTGTTCATTGAAATCCAGGCAGCTTTGAAGTGAATTAGGAAAACGATCCTATTTTTTTCCTCTGGAGTTTATTACCTCTGCATTAAAATGTTTCTCCATGGACAAAAATAAGAATGGTATTCTGCTTTATACTTTCTTTTAAATAAATGTTGCTTGAATCCGTAAAAAATTGATTGGAAATTGACAGCCAAGTTTAGATTTAGTTGTTGTGGAGTTTTGTGTTTGGTTGGGGAACGAACTGACTTTTATTATTCAAGCCTAATACTGATTATTTTTTCAAGCCTAATACTGATTATTTTTTCAAGCCTAATACTGATTATTTTTCATGGTCTCCAGACATTAATCCTTAACTGAAGGCCTTTATCTTGATTTTAAGAGATAGATATAAAAGTAACAGTGGTTTAAGCCCGTGCATAAAAACTATTGCCGCCTCCACTTCCTTTCTTAATTTGTGATAGAGCCTCATGAAAGTTGAACAACTTCCGTAACTTAGGGTGTAAAAAACCGCAAAAGTAGAATTTTAGACCCCGAAATGAATGTTTTTTGTGTTTATCTTCCTAGAATTATGAGACTTTATGGAACTACCAGCATGTGATGTTTATCTTTATTTATGCCATATTAGGACTTTGTTGTAGATGCGGAAATGTTGCCTGCATAATAGGTAAAAGTGGGGAACCCTCAAGAAGCTCCTTTAAAAATACAGTTATTCACTAGGTGAAGTTTTATAGCTCTGAAAAGCCTGCATCAGACACAAAGCTTGGACTGATAACCTGAACTGTTGGCTCTTTATGAAATTTTAAATAGATGATTAAGAAGGGAGGTATAAAATGCTTCATTCTTGAGCATGTTTTTTAAAATGCAAGTGGGAAGAAAAGTTAAAGGTATTGTTTTTGTACAGTGTAATAGCTGGATAACTATTTTAGAAGCTCTAGAACGCTTGAGGAAGTAAAATTAAAAGGTAGCATAAAATTATGTATTGGTACTTTTAGAACTTTAATGAGAATGCATACTTGTAAATCTCAAATCCTCAAGTGAACAGTATTAAACTGAATGAAATAGAATTTTTCTGCATGTGAGTTTTACTCAGGTTAAAAAATATTTATCTTGATTTGCCTTAAATTTTTAAGTTATAGTTACATTTTTTGGTAGCTATTTGGGATAATTCCAAGTACTTTAAATCATTTACATTGTTGGTTTTCTTTATTAATAGATTTGTAAGATGACTTTTACTTAGGACATTGATACTTAATGACAGTAGCTGTCATTAAATTTTTTATGTAATTTACATTGCCACGATTTTTCTTCATTTAGTGTATCTAGGTAGTTTTAACATATAAACATCCATGGGGTCCCACCAAATTTAAACTGTAAGAAAGAAGTAGATTAAATTCCTGATTACTAGCATTTCAGGAATGAAATCTAGCTTTAAGACCAAATGGCTTTTTGAAGACATTTTAGAATACATATAATGATATGATTTTTAGAGTTCTTTTCTAGTTCTTTGAAATCTTAAAGTAAATTAGCAAAAGAATCAATAATTGTATTTTAACAGTTTCTTCATGTATTTAATAAATTGTTTCCTTAGGAGTAAGCTCCCAAGTGTTTTAAACATTTGTATGAGAACAAGAAAGTCTGTTTTTTGTTGAAACGTATTTCTATAGACTAGGGAAAAAAAAAACAACTTGTTGAGTCTAGAGTAGGTCAGTCTTAAATAAGAAACTGTGAAATGTGAACTTTGTATTCTGAAGTGTATTTTCACTAGAGTACTTTAAAATTTTGTCCTTTTTAAAAAAAATCTTTGTATAGAAAGTAAATCAGTTATTGCACTGGTGCAGTATAAGCTCCTTAATGTGTTTGCTTTATTCAAGAGTATGGAGACTTTTTTCTCTGTATTTTATGTGTATAGTCCAGGCAATTATCAAAATATTTTTGGTGAAGATTGGAATGAAGGGGGCTGGAAATCCAAGCATGATTATGGTGTAAATGTGTGTTGGTTTGCAGCAAGGAAAGAGTGAAAAAGAAGAGTTTGGGGTCAAAATTTATACACATCAGTCAGATTCCCTAGTGCTTTCTTCTTCATTGTCTAATTGACTTTTTAGCCAATATATAGTTACTGAGGTTAAAATACACAGTGTATACCAAAAATATAAACTGGTTTGAAAATCCTTTCTCATGGCTTGATCAAATATTATCTATATACCACTTTCCAAGCTATTCAACAGTTGAGGACAGTTTATTAATTAAATGTATTATAAAAGTTAAATAATTTCCATTTGAGAGAAATGCCCCTTTTGAGGGACTTACATTTTAAAATCACAAATAGCACCAATCCTTTGAGTAAAATAAGAATGGTTATGTTAATTACAAATTATATTTTTAGAAAGGGAAAATGTAATTTTTATTGGCCTTGGGGGCATTCAGTTTGTGGCCCAGTTTCCGTTTCTCTATCTGCCCTGCCTCTTACAAAGCATTGGGTACTGAAAGAGGAAAGACTGTGAAGAGAAAATTAATGAAACAAGCTATGTGGGCTGAGCATGGTTCTGCCCTGTAAGCCTGTGTCCACATGAATTCATAACCAGAAGAGAAATTCTGAGAGTCAGATTCCCCACTGTCCTCTTACACTGATTCCAGTGGCAGGAAAGGGAGTAGCCGTCTTCTGCCATTTGCAAAACCAGCTTCAGATCCACAGCAAATCAAACCCACGAAATCTTTTAGTCTTGTCTAGTTCAGCCCCACTTCCTTGCCAAGGGCATAACAGCTGAAGTTAAAAGACTAACATTCAAACAAGAAAATTAGTGCCATTTGTTTATAGGCAGTAGCCTTGTTCAAACTGCTTTCAACCTTAATTGGAAAGAAAAAAACCCCAGAATATTATTTGATTATAAGTTTCCAGGGTTGTATGCAGGAGACTGTGGCTTAAGAATGCAGTTAGGTTTTTCACTTATCTTGAATTACTTATGGTTTACATTGTAGTTCTCTGGTTTGTGTGTGTGTTGGGGGTGGGACGGGGGTTACAATTTGAAAGTGGCGAAAAGTACAATAAAATGGTACATTTTAATATGACCGAGATGATATAGCACTGGTCACGTAAAAGCTGTTCCGATACTGCTGAAGTAATTCTCTGTTGGACTTTCTTCCTCGTACTGTAAATATAAGTTCTTTCTTAGAAGTAATCCTGATTCTGAAAAGAATAGCAGGAAAGGAAAAGAACTATGTCTAAAAACCAGTGTCATCTGACAATGGACATTTTAAAGTTGTCTTTGTCAAATTTCAGGTGGACTTTGGCCTCATTAATACATTGGATGTGTATAAAATAAGATAAATCAGCTCGGAAAGGCCTTTATCAGAAACTTGTGTGTGTGCTTTTCTAGTGGATCTAAATATGACATCCAGTGATCAGTAAAGACCAATTATTATTAGACATTTCAGATGAAACTGTTCTGGAGTTTAAAAGTTAATGCAAGTAAAGAATTGGTCCCCCTCACAAAGTCAAACTGGTAAAATCTTTCTAAAATAAAATAGCCCGAGATTTGTGAATTACAGTGCATGTTTGAGTGAAAATTCAAGTCATAAAATCATTATTAAATAACCCTGTGAGGTTCTGGTAATTTTTTCCTTGTTTAAATCTGACCTTTTACCTATCATCTCAACTTCATTAACTTTAAAAAAAAGTCTCAAGAAACAGTAAGACTAAAGCAGTGAAGAGTGTGAGAGCTCTTTGTTGTAAAATCTACCTAGAGTGAATGAAAAGCCTTATAAACTAGCATTTAACTGGCTTTTAACTAGAATGGATTTTCAAGTAACTAACCGGTGATACTGTCACTTGACATTTCCTTTAAATATTCTGTGCTATAACTCAAAACTGATTTCCTTTTTATAGGTAAGAATGGAACTCTATTAAATTTAAAAAAGCAAAAAAAATAATTTATAGCTTACAGCCTGACCTCTAAGAGTTTAAAATACTGCTGCTGCTGCATGTAGGCCAGCACCCTAATAATGATAAGATTCTATGTTGTTTTATTATTTATTTTTGTTTTTAAAATTAGGATTTTTTAATGAAAAGAGTAACACTAATTTCCTTCTTAAGTGGATATCTTTGTGTATTAACTGTCAGTTATAACACCAATAGTTTGAATTGTAATTTGAAGTTAGAAAAATTATAGGTTAGTACCTGGACTGATGTGGCTAAGTAGCATTTTAATTGCTTCTAGTAATTGAATAATTAAAATTTTATCATAGCTCTTTAATATCTGGAAACAAATTTCTAGTTTCATACCAAAGAGCAAAAAATATGACATCTAAATCTTTAAATATTAAATTAACCAAGTAATATTTTCTTTCAGTATTGTATATTGTAGCTTTTCAACCAAAAGTACTAAAAAAAATATCTTTGTCAACAAAAGAAGGCTATGTAGAAAGGTAATGAAAAGAAATATAAAATAAGAGACTAACCAACTGGATTTTATTAACAGTCTGGAGAAATAGCAGTAAATCATATTTATTGATGAAGATGAGCTAAGCTTTTGACAGAAGTCAGTTAGTTTCCTTTTAAAAGTATTTAGTAGTTGATAACAGCTCATGTTCTCTTTTCCTTTTTTTTTTAATACATTGTGGCAAAGAGACCAATGATACTAGAAAACTAATTTATCAATCAGTTAAGAACACTTCTAAAAACATTTTTTTGAAAAGTAAATCTTCCTTCTAAAGATGTTAATTATACTAACCATTAGGTGTTAGTAGAAATTTTTTGCAAAATTTAGTAAAGAAGGCATGATATGAGAACTATATATTTCAGAAAAATACAGATATCCTGGATGGCTGTAGTAGCTCACCTAAAAATGTAGTTTATACTGGGAATATTAGACTGTAAATGGAATAGCATAGTTTATTATTGCTGCTTTTATTTCAGAACTCATGTTAATCTAGAACTAACACAAAACTTTTCCAGAACTGCCAGGGTTGAGGTTCATCTAGATCTTTTCTCAAAAACAAATATTAAAATGTGTCCAGTTCTTCTAATGACCAAAGCAATAATGATGACAATTATAGCTCTCTTTATTAATCATTTTCTGTGTGCCATGTATTATTCCATGTGCTTTATCTGAATTACCTGCAGTAATCTTCACAACAGCCTTACTGTTGCCAGCCCAATCTGGGCACCATGATTATTCCAGTTTTATAGACAAGAGAATAAAGGGTTCACAGCAATAAAGAGTGTGAAACTGAGATACAAACTAAAATCTTTCCTATGCCACCTCTCTGTTCTTGATTACTTTGCTGTACTTCACAGTTATTAAGCAGAATATTTGTGGAATTCTTGTAAAAAAAAAAAAACCTGGGAGTCATTTGTATAGCAGTTTGAATGTTCTCAGTTATAGCACTTCTTTTTTCCTTTACTTTTTAGAACTAGTTCAAAGCCTTTCATGTCCAAGTTTGACAGACGACATAGAAGAGATACAGGTAACAATGTTTGTGACCAAAAGAAATAGGTAGTGTCTTTAAAGTACTAAGCCTGATTTTTAGATGACTTGTAAATTTTCTCTGAAAATCATTTCAAAACCCTGTATAGACAGTTTTTTGTGGCTGTTTTCTGGAACAATGGCACAGGAATTGCAATATAGTTAAAACCTCTGGAGCCCCGAATCCATAATAGGTGTTCAGTGAATATTTTTTGAAACAATGAATGTAGGGAATGAGTGAAAAGAAGACATTTCTTTGTCCAGAAAAGTTGTAATATACGTTTGTGTGTTGAACTGTGGCAGACAAGTTGTGGGTAGTTTACCATTAATTGTGCAGCTGGTACTGCGCCTTCTTGAACCTCGGTTTCCTCTTTTGGGAAATGGGAATAATTACATCTTCTTCAGTTATTGATGTGACCATTAAATAAATGATTGTTCACTCTTCTTTATTGTTACACTTGACCTTTTGTGTGGGTACAAAGCCTATAGGAGATGTGAGGATTGAGGAAAATCTGTCAGAGCCTGCCATAATTAAGGCATGAGTTTAGACCAGAGTTCCTGTAACTGAACCCACCAGAGAAAGAGTAAAGGAATGAGGTGAAAAGGGGGCTTGAGCAGTAGAGGAAGGGACTTGTGTTCCAGTGCTGGGTCTTTATAGTATTGACTTGTGGCTTTAGGTAAGCCACCTGAGCTGCCAAAGTGTAAACTGCGGGCACACCTCAGAGCTGCCTAAGAATCTCTGAAGTGTGGTCCATCTTAACAGCTCTGCTGCAACGTTTCAAGTGCCTCCTGCCACAGTACCTCTCCTAAGGAACTTACGGGAACTCTCCTTGGGAGGACACTACCATTCCATATACACAGCCTCCACACCCTCCTCTCTTTCTCTCTCTTCCTTGCTTCGTTTTACAGGTTCACACAACTTGGACCTAAGCTTTTCCTTTAGCACCATTCTCCATTTCCCTCGGCTTCTTCCACTGCTCTCTATGATGGCAAAAGAGACAGGGACTTGTTAATTTTTTATTTTGTAAAAGTTAAAGATCCTGTACTCCTGAGCAGGCTAATTGCAAAGGCCCCTTTCACGCCAGCATTTTGTGGTATCTGAAATTCAGTGTTGGGATTCAGGAAAAGAGCAAAAAGATCAGGCTAACGAGTGGACTGAGTCAGTTTGCAGGCTGAACAAAACAGGGATTAAAACGCAGAGAAACAAAGAGAGCTTGAATAAAAAAAAAAAAGAGTTCAGAGGTCAAAACAAAAATGTGGAGGACAAAATTAGACAAATTTATTTGAAAAGAAAGTAAAAATGTAATGGAATTGAATGGAAATTAATGGGGAAATGACATTTAAATAGTAAAAATAATTAAAACTCTATTTTTTTTCCATCAGAATTCCTCTTTTGAGACCCATTGGAGCAGAGTGGTTATAATCCAGAAAAGTAGACCTTTTATGTGCATGGGAAAAAGAGGTTATGAGGCAAATGATATAAAAAAACATTCTGGGACACCGCCAAATCCACGCATTTCAAGTGAGATTTTTGACAAAAGAAATTCTAAAGTAAAGCTATTTAAAAGTAGGAAATCATTTTCTGTTTTTGTGTCTGAAATGAAAAACAGGGATTACACCTACAGATTGACAGTTACCTGAAATTTAAAGTATTAAAAAAAAAAAAAGCCAAAACAGACAAGTTTGTCACCAGAGATACTTCAAAAAAACCTTTGGAATCCAAAAGCTAGTATAATAGAAACAGTATGACAAGACCAAAAGAAACTTACAGAAATAATAGCAGATGATGAATCTGTTTGGGTCAGCGGGAACCAACGTAGCTGCTAGAACCTGTGGTACTTTAGAAAATGATGCTGATGCTGCTGCTAAGTCACTTTAGTCATGTCCGACTCTGTGCAACCCCATAGATGGCAGCCTACCAGGCTCCCTCGTCCCTGGGATTCTCCAGGCAAGAACACTGGAGTGGGTTGCCATTTCCTTCTCCAATGCATGAAAGTGAAAAGTGAAAGTGAAGTCACTCAGTCATGTCCAACTCCTAGTGACCCCATGGACCGCAGCCATATAGGTTGCATAATCATGTACGAGAGTGAACACAGAGGAAATTAGTGAATATTACTAGTTACCTGCTCAATCTAGCATTAACTTAGTTAAGTAGGTTACTGTGGATAGAAGACTCTTTACATTGGTTTTTGTTGTTTCCCTCCTCCACCCTCACTTATAGATATCATCACTCAGGGGAATGGGCTTGGACTTTAATGTTGGGAACCTTGTGGTTGAGTCTCAGCTCAGCACTTAATTTCTGGTTCTATGATTTGAATAGGTCTTTTAAAAGCTCTCTGCCTCACTTTTTACATTTATTAAATTGTGCTGTGTGCTTAGTCGCTTAATCGTGTTTCTCCCTCTTTTTGACCCCATGAACCGTAGCCCGCCAGGCTTCTCTGTCCATGGGGATTCTCTAGGCAAGAATACTGGAGCGGGTTGCCATGCCTCCCTCCAGGAGCTCTTCCCGACCCAGGGATCAAACCTAGGTCTCCTGCATTGCAGGCGGATTCTTTACCATCTGAGCCACCAGGTTAATACTAATCTAATACCTTCGTCACGGGGCTGTGGTGAGAATCAAATGAGCTTGTGTATTTTGTAAGTATGATTAGATGATTTACTGTAATAGAGATCTTTCTGAAATTATTTCCAATGAGAAAGTGTAAGCTGCTCAGCTGTGTCTGACTCTTTGCAACTCCATGGACTATACAGTCCTTGAAATTCTCCAGGCCAGGCTACTGGATTGGGTAGCCTTTCTCTTTTCCAGGGGATCTCCCAACCCAGGGATCGAATCCAGGTCTCCCACATTGCAGGCAGATTCTTTGCCAACTGAGCCACAGGGGAAGCCCAAGGATACTGGAGTGGGTAGCCTATTCCTTCTCTAGGGGATCTTCCCAATCCAGGAATTGAACCCGGTCTCCTGCCTGCACAGTGATGAGTTTTGATAGTAGTCATGATGGTTGTGGTGATGAAAAACATTTCCTGAGCACTCCTATGCCGCAGGCACTGTCCAACATGCTTTACATAATAAGACTCTAACTCTCACAACAACCCCATGAAACAAGTACTGTTATCATCTCCGTTTTACAGATGAGGAGACTGAAGCCAGAGAGGCAGCTGGAGTATCGTAGTTGGGTTGCCCAGATAACCATGTCACCTGTAAACCAAGGGCGCTCTTGACATTTTGACCATATAATTTGTTGTTGTGGGTGCCTGTCCAAGCCTTGTAGAATCTGTAACAGCATCCTGCGCCTTTACTCAGTTGTGTGAACCAAAACTGTGTCTCCAGACATTGCCTAATGTTCCCTAAATTGTTTCTGGTTAGGAACCACTGTTGTAAACTTAGAGCAGAAATTACTTTTTCAAATGACCTTCTTAGTAACTCTTACAGTGACTCATGATTGTGATTGGACAAATTACACATTGTAGATTTTGTGACTTTATCAAGCTGTGTACACTTGTGTGGGGGTGGATGTGAGTTAAACTTGACCCATGCTGCTCTCTCCTACTCCCTTTCTTTATACTGCCTCTGCTGCTGCTGCTGCTGCTAAGTCGCCTCAGTAGTGTCCGACTGTGCAACCCCACAGACGGCAGCCCACCAGGCCCCTCCGTCCCTGGGATTCTCCAGGCAAAAACACTGGAGTAGGTTGCCATTTCCTTCTCCATACTGCCTCTGATGAGAGCCCAAAGGCTAAAATTGCGATTCTGCCTGTAACTTCTTTTAACTGCCCTATACACCCCCAAATCATATATTGTTTCCCCTTGCACTTGACCCACATAAACACACACACAGTCTGTTTTTTTCTCTCTATTAGAGGACTTAACACATTTGAATTAGTCTGCAGTAAGAATTTATGTCTGAGCCAAGATTAACAGCTGCCAAGAAAAATATACCCAGCAATGAAAAACTCACAGAGATTCAGTGAAGAAAAAATAATGTTATATGATGAAGTATATTACTAAGGTATTGGGTTTTATTTTTGCAGTATGATAACATGTTACATTCACATACTTCAAATGAATTCAAGGCTTCTGGTCATTGTTTCTTTGTAACTTAATATACCATTTTCAGGAGTAGCTGAGGTGTAATAAAAAGAGCAG
Organism: Aepyceros melampus; assembly: GCA_006408695.1. Lineage (NCBI taxonomy): Eukaryota > Metazoa > Chordata > Mammalia > Artiodactyla > Bovidae > Aepyceros > Aepyceros melampus. Next base: position 108,395 of record SJXQ01005350.1, read on the forward strand.
TGAAATACTTAGGTTTCAGTACTATCTCTGCCAGACACTTACTGTGTGACCTCACCTCTTTTTTTAAGACCTCACCTCTTTTTTTTACTTTACCCCACAAGTAAGATTGGGTAATGCTATGAAACTGATCATATTGAAAGGTTGAAGTGAGAGCATAGATGTACTGATATCCAGCCCAGGTCCTGACCTGTCAGTTTTCTCCTTCCTTCCAGGACCAGTTTATCAAGGAACTTTGCCATGGTTTTCAACTTTATAATCCATGGTTTTCAACTTCAAAAAATTGGTAATTCTTTCATTGTGAACCAGTTGTCTTTGAAAGTAATAGAGATAACATCAACTAGCCTATTGCAGATTACTCTTACAAGATGGGATTTGGAAAGAAAGGAAAGTACATACAGTGTTCTAAACCACTGAATCATGAAAACTTTACATTTAAAGATATAACAAGGTTGCCAAGAGAGGGAGAGAAAAGATTCACAGAGGAACTCTTGGAGCCAAACCTTACCCTCTTAATCCTAGTGCCCATTTACTGATTCATCTTTTTAGTGAATATTTGTGTGCTAGTCACAAAGCAAGTGCTAAGTATATGAGGAGAGCAAGTAACTAAAAGAGCTTCTCTAGCTCTACACCCTATCCCTTTGGAACTTAGATAGTAACCATGTCATGTCTTTGTCCCAACTTCAATTGATATTTTCTGCCTAGAACACGAGTTTGGAAGGGTCCTGACACTTGACTCATTGGAAAGAATGCTGTGATCCCTCGATTAATTAATATTGTCTCCCTCGAACAAGATAAAGGCAGTGGCAGGACAGAATTTGACAGTCCTCTGGCAGAGAGGTTTTTGAAGTGTGGGCCTGACCCCTTTGTGTATCATGAGACCAATTATGTGCATCACCATAAGGATTATTTAAGAAAGGAAGTAGTGAAGTAACAAAGTGCTTTGCACATAGTGATTCTAAGTATTGCTTTGTGAAACTTTTGTTTTTGTAACATGTCATGTATTGTGTAACAGGTTGTGATGTGAAATGCATTTCCTACAGTGGGTCATATAAAAATGTAATTCTCATGGTTTCATGAACGCCTACTTCTTTTTCTCTGTGTTTTGTACTAGTTTTATTTTTCTGAAATTACCTCATCCGTTTGATAATTTATGTCTGATTAAAAGCAGAACAGCTCATAGATTCTAGTATTCGTTCTTCAAAACATGGTTTATCCTTTGATTCTACTCTTACTAGACTATTCGTATTTTGTCTAAGGTGATTAATAATTTTATTTATAGTCAGTTCTGGTGGGACCCAAAATAGCCAAGTAGTTAGAAGCATAGGCCCTGGAATGAAGCTTGGTTAGTAATGTAGATTGTGCCACTTTGAAGCTTTGTGAACTGGAGAAGCTACTTGAATTCTGTGACCATCACACATCATACTTATTTTTTACACACATGCAGATCTTGTTTCAGAATTCTTTGGTTACTACTTAGGGAAATAGATATATACTCTCTTATTGCATGGCCAGATCATCATATCACATGGCAAGAATTTGTAGTAACAGCATCAGAGTTAAACTGGAGAAGTAAAAATGCTACTATTTATCACATATTGAGAGCATGTCCACCATGAATGATCACAAACTACCAACACCATTTTAGTACTTGAGCCAGCATTGTTTGGTTCTGTTTAATTCGGCAGTGGAGGGAGATAAATGGAAGTCTGTATGAAAGATAACAGAATATGGAAGGAAAGATTTGGAAGCCTTGAGGAAAAAGGATTGAGAACAAGAAGGTAACAAGCAGGCTAATCTGAAAGACCACAGTTTTCCTCTTCCAATAATAGTTTTAAGCACAAAATCATCACTTGAAAGTCCCACAGTAATGCTATAGTAAGAGAAAACCCTGCTGCATGGCTTACTTGCCTACTCCTCAAACAAGAATTAGATATTTAAAACATGCTTTTAAAATAAATTCATTGAAAGCACATGAGCTGGAGCAAGACAGAACTGGGTTTGATTTCTGATTTTGCCATTTCCCAGCTCTTTGGCCCTTGGCAGATCGTTTCAGCCTCTGGAGCCTCAGTTCTATCGCATGTGAAATGGATATAATACCATATTTCACAGAGTGATGATCAGGATTAACTGAGAGTGGTTATGTAAAATTCCAAGCGTGCGATGAGTGCCAAAAAACTTTTTCCCCAACCTCCTACCCTCTCAGAAAAAGATTTACTCCAGTATTCTTGTCTGGAAAATTCCATGTCCATGTGAATACGCAGAGATTACAGACAAGAACAATGTTTGAGGACATAGGGCAAAATGTTCCAAAAGAAATTTTAATTGCAAAGTAATCGAGCCTTTGCCATCCTTCTGTGCATGGACTGCCGGCTTTATCACAGTTGTCAGGAACAGAGGAAACAAGAGTACTCTGAGGCTGTCCCCTCTACAGCCTGGCTTACTCTCTGTTGTATCTCCTACCACACACTAGATGAGCAAATCGTATCATGCACGTTTAATGTGAATTTGGCATTTCTTGTAGGTTAAGCGGTCTCATAGATGACTTGTTTTTACTTCTCTAAATTTGTTAACTAAGGAAATTAGACTATCGCCAATCTAGTCCAATAAAGGTTCCATTTAAGTTTTCACATCCTAAGAATCCTGTGATTCTTCCTTTAATTGAATCATAATCTACAGTATCCCTATTAGCTTTTCTTCTAGTTTATATCTTCAAGACTTTTCAGCTTCCAGTTGCCTTGAGTGGTACCTATGATTAGAACATAACAAGAGAAATTATGTTGCCCTTGACTCTTCTGATCCCCGCCTCCTAAAAACTGTTGTTCTTATATCTCAGTAATTTCTGATGGCAGGGCTTCTTTTTAAGAAGTCCGGCAAGTGACAAGACACACTTGCCTGTGAGCACGAAAAGATGGTGTATTCATCAAAACAGGCACTGTTATGCTTGCATTTTATAAAACCTCCTGAGAAAATGCACCTCAGGGAACGGGTGCTTTAAAAAGTAAGTGTTCATTCAGCTTCCTGGGAAGGAAGCACCCAGGATCGACCTTGTTTGCCAGGGCAAAATATGCTACACCAGGATTTTTCTCACCATTCCAGGCATTTTCTACCCTCCATCCATGAATGACTTTGGTGTGTATTTTATTTTCTGCTGGCTCCTCTGTAGATCGGTATTAACTTGTTGAACCTTTCATAGCTTTGCAGGACTTTTAATATGAAAATATTCTGCTTGGTTAGTTACTAGCTTGAAAGACACGGGAATACTCACTTTATGAGAAGGTTTTCAAATTACCACCCTTAGTATTGTGAATACTTCATCACCACAGGTAAAACTCTAGTAGGACTGATGGAGGAAGAAAGCAAAGGTTATTCCAGTAACACAGAAGATAGCTATTTTATCATCTTCCTGGACTTGGGAATATATTTAGTAATTAAATTCAAATCTGCAATGTTTTGTACTATTTAAATTTATGAATTAATTTAATTTTACTTTTTAAGGGTTGCTAATTCAGAAGCATAATCTTTATTTTTTTAGAAGCATAATTTTTAATACAGATGATATGAAATTTTTACAGATTTACTAGCAAAATACTGCAGTTATGAGTCCTAAAGGAGTAAATGCTTTTTAAAATTTTATTCACTTAACCAGCTTCTCTCAGATCATTACAAGCAATGTGCTTTTCACTGAATTTTGGTTTTAACTTAAGGAAATGCCTGCTTGGTACAGACAAAAGCTAAGTAAATGCTAATATACAAAAACAACATTATTTTCTAAGTAGACTTAAGATTTTAAATGTTTTAAGTTTCTTTAAACCTGTTGACCATCCTTTAAAATCTTAAAAAAAATTTTTTTTGACAGCATCAGAGTGAGAGAAGATTTAAACAGTTTGATTTTTGCTTTTGCCAGTGGGCATTTTATGCTAATCTAGTTAGTAAATTGGAAGGCTGTCAGGAGTTTGACAAACTGAATGCAGTGAGCCATTTTCTATAGGAATCAAGCCTCGCAAGTAATTTTCTATTGATAAGTTTTCTGATGCGCTCAGTCTCAGTAATGCTCACACTTCCTTTGCCAAGGGCCCCTGACCTCCATAAATAGCTACCATGTACTCACTTTATAAATCATATGTGTGCACACACACAAACACGAGTTGTATGAAGGTTACACAGTGCGAAGGCTTAATGTGCAGAGGTACCACCAAGAGGGCAGGCATCTAACCTCAGCGTCATCACAGTTTATAACTTTCTACAAGGAAATCAATGAGTTCTTCTAAATTATTAGATTTCCACTATTAAATACATGAGGAGTTTATCTTCTGAGAGAGCATTCTTTTAAAGTCTATTAAAGTGTTAAAAATTTAGTTATATAATTTATCAAATTTCCACAGCCAGTCTGAATCATGGTGTTTGACAGTTTGACACATAGAGAAAATAGGCTGAATTCTAAGACTTCGTTATTTGGGGTAACAGACGTAGTGCTGTGGCTGGGTGGAGGGGTCTGCACAGATGATACAGTCCATGTCTCCAGGTTTGGATTAATGGGAGCTGTGGCCTGTGATCACAGGGCCTTGAGAGTCAGAGCTGGGACTTAAAGCTGGTCCCTTTCCTTCATGCTGCTTTTGGATGCAGTGGTTCTTCTGCATCCAAAATAGTGCTTCTAAATGCACTTCATGCCTGAAAGTTCTGGAGAGCAAAATGTGGTGTGAAAAGTGCATTTTTATTTTGGCCTGACTTTGCATTTACTTGAAAGAAAATACAGACTATATGCTTATATCTGTACCGCCTCCTCACTTTGAGGGATATTGAACTGTGATTAAAAAAATAATGAAGATGCTCCAAAATTATAGAATGGTAGCTCCCTGTGGTTTTATTTTTAAAAAATAATTACTACTTGCGACACATTTTATCTTCAAAGTGCTTGGCGAATGTTAATTAACTTTCTAAAAGTTTAAAGGAACTCAAGTCAGCTTGCTTTTTTATAGAGAATATTCCATTGAAGTCAGGTGGCATAAGATTGAGCTATAATTGAGCTATAATAGAATTATTGAAAGATTCGTAATAGGATGCCTGGGCTTCAAAGACAGAAGATCTAAGTGGAGTAAAGTAATAAACATCTAAGAAAGTAATTTGGTTTGTACTGAAGAAAAACTGAATTTATTCTTTTGGCCAAATAAATTTATGCCCAAGTGAAATCCCCTAATGGGTGAGAGATGGACTGAACTTAACTTGATTCCTGCATTGTCCAGGAGGCTGTAGAGTGACCCTTGACCTGATACCTATATTAAACATTTTTAGATGTTGGTCCACATAGGCATATTATTAAAGAATTACTTTTTCATACTTAAGAAGTAGCAAAAATTAATAACCCGAGAATTAACCCATTCTAATAAAAATAAGTGGTCTAAAATGGTTAATATTAGAAAATATTTTCAAAACAACAAATACAAGTATTTCTCAATAGTTACGTTAAATTCTACAAGATCCAGAGTTCAGAACATCCTGTAGTTTTAAAAGAATTTAATTCCTTTGTTGAATTTTCTTGCTTTCGTTGACGGTTTCACCTTTAAGGTGGTTATTCCAATATGGCACACATTATTTTCTGATTACTTGCTCCCCAAACTGCTTACATTTATGGCATGTCCCATTCCTACTTGCCCGGTACACACGCACATGCGCACACACACAGTCTCACACACACACTGTCTCACACACACACTGCCGCACCCCCATCCCTGGACAGATATAAGCAGAGAGTTAATATTTAATTCTTGTTAGGAAGAGGGAAGTTCTGTGGTAGATAAATAAGTCCAAAACCCTGGACACCATAATTCATTTAATCCTTTCTATGTAATGAGAGCAACTGATAGAATACAATATGAAAAAAGGGAAGGGAAGATTTCATATACACATAACAATATAAAATTAACTAACCTTGAAGGTGTAATTTCGGAGATGTCTAAAATAGCCGTTACTTCTCTGGGCCTCAGTTTTCTTATTTGTGATATGGTCTTGGTTGGGAGGGGAAAAAAAAAAAAACACCAGAACTAACTCAATTCTTGTCATATAGTATGTTTTTCATAAATGTTTACTCCCTGCCCTCAAAGTCAAGATCCTTGCAAGTTTCTATTTTAGGAGGAGCAGAGCTAATTCCCGTTAGCTCCTGACTGTTTCATGCCTGAGATCATTTGCATGAACTGTTTCTCTCCTAGAAAAGTTCTATCCTGCCTTATCTGGTTTTTGAACTGTTGTTTAGTCTTGACAGCCCTGCTCAGTGATTACTTCCTCTGTGAAGCTCTCTGTGACCTCCTTCCAGACAAAAGTCATCTCTCCTTTCCCTGCATTCTAACATCTTCAGCTGTTTTTGTTCTTGCCTGTATTAGTGTGATGTGTTATTTTTAGTCTGTCCACCTTCTCCACTTGGTGGTTAGCTCATCAGTGCTGAAGTGTGTCAGTTCTTTAATCTGGTCTATAAAGGTTAAGCAATAAATCTTAATTGAGATAGAATGAAGTGAAAATGTTCACCATAATCACTACAATGACTTTAAGATTCAATATAAAATGTAATGTATCAAGGTTTTTTTTTACTATACCCCATTTTTTTTTAAAGTTATTTGGCTATAATAATTAAATTATTTGCAAACATTTTGGAAAAAAATATTTTTAAAGAAGAAAATTAAAATAACTTATTATTTCTCTACTCAGATAAACATTATTAACATTTTTTCATATATCCTCACTCTTTGTACTCTAATTTAAATGTATGTAAACACACATATTTAACCAAAATTGGAATTTTACAGCCTGTGTTATTTGTAACTGCTTTCTTTTCTCCAAGTAGTTTGTAATTATCTGCACTATTAGTAACTGTTCTTTGAAGACATGAATCTACTATAATTTTTTGTTGGCAATATAAATTTTGTCCTTTTTTTTGGTTTGTTTGTGTGTTTGCTGTCATAATCCATTCTACAATGAACAGCATTATATACAGGACTCACGAACATTCAGCTAGTTTGGCTATACTTGCTGAGATACTGGAATATTTCATTAGTGATGAAAAAATAGTCCCTACCCTATCCATCCTGAGTCCCCTTTCTGTTGACTCCTTATGATCCAGTTTAATGCCTCTCCTGGCCCAGTAGCAGGCCTCTGGGACACAGGTGATATCCATTCTGATTAGTCTTGTCTCTGGTATATCTCTTCAAAATAGTTCATGACACCCCTGAATCTTTGCATACATCTCTCATATTTCTTGAAAAGCTGGAAAGTGAAAATCTATGGCCAACAAATATGTCAGGAGCCTGTCTGGGAACAGATCACTCAAATTAGGGTAATTCTTGTTGGGTTCAATAAAGGAATTGTTTAAAAAAGAGGGGGCAGAGTAAGGAGGGCTTGTAAGAACAGAGACGGTTTGCACTCCTAGACAGGAAGGTGAAGGGTGAGAATAACTGGAACCTGCCAAAAGAGAGCCGCTTTGAGAGGACCTCTGTCTTTGCACCAACCTGTGGCTTTGGGCCGAGGCGCAAAGTTGATCTGTGGCAGCCTTATAGCGAGCAAGCCAGGGGAGTGTATATCCCAGTTTCCCTCTCTTCCTTCCTTCTGATCTCCTTTCAGGGCTCATCAATGCTGTCCCCAACAGGAAGTCAGAGGACAGGGGAATTGTTTGTATAGTCTGTTACAGGTCAGCCTGGGCAAGAGGGTAGGGTGGAGAGGTGATTTGGAGAGGTAAACCCAGAAGACAGCTGGAACATGTATAGCCTCTTTTTTCCATAATGTAAATTTGTCTCCAGAAAATAGTGAGGTTTTAAGGGCCTCAAATGTAGGCTGTAATCTGGGCATGAGTTGATTACATTTACTTTAGATAATCTGAATTGACTCATAAGGAGTGAAATCTGGTGCAGTGGTGGGAGGGAAGAATCACAGAGATATTATGTACCTGGGAGATGCAGGGAGAGGAAAGACCAGTGAGGTTGAGGGAGCATCTTGAATAAACTCCTCCTGCTCCCAGAGTTGGCCTGTGTTCTGCTCTGCTTTCTGCCTCCAGTTCAGCCCCCAGGGGATTCAGAGGATTTGCCTAACTTCACCAATCATTATCAGTTTTTTGTGGAGGCGTCCCTCTTTTTTTCTCCACTCAGCATCATTGGTTCACCAGCTTGTTAAGCTGACCGTGATGTAACCGTCCATCTGTCTTAAAGCCTTCTGTCTGTGATTCTCTCCCTGCCCGCACATGATAATCACATATGGAGCTTTTATAAATATACCAGTGCTCCAGCCCTATCTCTAGAAAGTCTGATTTATTCACTGTGCTCTGAGGTCCAAGAGTCAGCTTTTTCAAGTTCAAAGGATTCTAGTAAACTACAAGGGCTTGTGAACCCATGTTCCGTTGGAAGCTCTGAAAGCCCTAAAATTCCCAGAAAGGAGAAGGATTTTCTTAGCATGAATTCCAGGCTTGTACCCTCACTGATCATGAAATGCAGAGGAAATGAAAAATTAGCTTCTTCTCTAGAAGATTGGAGTCTAATGTTCTGATATAGAAATTGGGACAAAATTGCTCATAGTTATGCTGCTTTTAAGACATTTTGTAAATCAGAAGTTGAGTGATAAAGCTCTGTGTGTGCTGTGTACTAAGTTGCTTCAGTCACGTCTGACTCATTGTGACCCCTCTGTCCATGTCTCAACTCTATTGAGAAGCAATTATCTGTGCTTACAAATGTGATGGGAGACAAAGAGTTGTATTTTCACAGGATATATTCATTGATATTCTATCATATACTCTTAAGTGGTTACTAGATATGAAAAATAAATGTAGTTCTTAACATTTAAATTTATTGGGAAAATACACATTTTTCCAAGTGCTTGTGGCTTTAATGTTTCTGATATAGCTCAGTAGAATTGTCTTAAGTACACAGTAAATTTTTAGTAAGATTTCTAAGGCATAATGTAAATAGAATAGTATTTCTAAAAATGGGCATTTCTTTCAAGAAATATTATGAAGATCTAAATGTGAAACTGTATTTATTATATGAAGACATTTTCATTATTATCTCATGTGTTAAATGAAGAGCAGTGAGTTGTATTTTTGGTTTATGTTTTCTTTTTACCAACTTTTCTTTTGCGATCCTTGTGCCCCTGACTCTGTTCTAACCATCCCATTGTGTTTGAAAAGTACATTGTCACCTATTTGCTTCTTTTCAGAACAGTCCAGCCTAATTCTTTGTTCAGGTCTTTAAAAATTCATCATCCTTGCAGTAGCAGATACTTTGTAATAATAGAATAGTTTGCATTTTCTTCTGGATATCAAACACAATAGAAACAAAGTTGAAATTACCTAGTTAAATTGTCCATCCCTTTTGAAGTATTTATAAATTATGTCTCTAGGAGAGAAAGCTAATTGTAGATGAACAAGGCAAAGACTCTTTTTGTCTTAAAAGTGTAACGTGTTTATTTACCTTAGAATGCCACATACTAGTTAATAACTGTCATCAGGAAATGAAATTATTTTGATTTTGCATTTAAGTTTTTGAGTAAACAGTCATCACAGGCTGACATTGGTAACAAGATATACATAGGTCTTTTAATAAAAATAATTTCTGTAAATATGAGCAGAAACATAATTAGGAATATGTAACTGGATCTTCACTGTAATAAAAGATAAACATATTTGTAGTAATATACCCAGTTCTATGAAAAACAAAAATGTCAAGGACAAGGACTTCCTCACCATCTGAGGGGTAAGCACTTTTTCCTGTGGTTATATCAGATTACCAAATGCTGGCAGAAGGAGCAGCATAAAAGTCTAGTGATGACAATTAAAGTATGATGTTGCTTCTGTGGCCCGGAGGGCAGCCCCTTCAGCACACAGCCAAGTTCTTTACTGTTTGGACTTGCCTCCTCTTCACTGAAACTGGTCTTGTGTCTTTGGTTTCCAGGTTTTCTTTTGTTCTCCTTGGTTTTTTTTTTCTTTTTTCTTGAACTTATTGGAGTTTTTTATAGACATCTACTTGGAAAATAACATACACTTTAATAAGTATTTCCAAAACACCTCGAGTTGTTTAGAGGATATGTCTGAAAATATACATATTTACTCTGATTCTTGTTTAACACCTTTTAATATTTATCTTCCCTAAGTAGGTATTTATGGGAAAGTAGGTATTCAGAAAAGGCAATGGCACCCCACTCTAGTACTCTTGCCTGGAAAATCCCATGGACGGAGGAGCCTGGCAGGCTGCAGTCCATGGGGTCGCAAAGAGTCAGACACGACTGAATGACTTCACATTCACTTTTCACTTTCATGCATTGGAGAAGGAAATGGCAACCCACTCCAGTGTTCTTGCCTGGAGAATCCCAGGGACAGGGGAGCCTGGAGGGCTGCGGTCTATGGGGTCCCAAAGTGTCGGACACGACTAAACCGACTTAGCAGCAGCAACAGCAAGTAGGTATTAAAATGAACATTTTAACCCTAAATAAGAAACAGGAGATACATTTAGCAAAAGGGCAGTACAGCTGGAAAAAGTACAAAGAAAAAATGTATTATATTGTTTTTATTCAAAACAGAACTCCTTTTCATGAATTGGAGTTAGGTTAGAAGGCATTAGTTTTATATATTCTCTGTAAAGAGAATAAAAAGAGAATGTTGATGTTACCTTGCAGGGCTTTTAGGAGGACTGGAAATAATCCAATGACATATATAAAAGCTGAGCATGGTGTCCGAATAGAGTAGAAACAAATGACAAGCGCTGTTGTTGTTATCACTGCTGTTCTTCCCTACAACTGTTGACCTTGCCACCCGCTACCCCAGATTACTTGTGGCCCATGCTATATGACCTTCACTCCAGTCTCCCTGATGTTCATTTCAGTTCAGTCACTCAGTCGTGTCCGACTCTTTGCAACTCCATGGACTGCAGCATGCCAGGCTTCCCTGTCCATCACCAACTCCCGGAGCTTGTCAGACTCATGTCCATTGAGTCGGTGATGCTGACCAAACATCTCCTCCTCTGTCGTCCCATTTTCCTCCTGCCTTCAATCTTTCCCAGCATCAGGATCTTTTCCAAGGAGTCAGTTCTTTGCATCAGGTGGCCAAAGTATTGGCGTTTTAAGCTTCAGTATCAGTCCTTCCAATGAATATTCAGGACTGATTTCCTTTAGGATGGACTGGTTGGGTCTCCTTGCAGTCCAAGGGACTCTCAAGAGTCTTCTCCAACACCACAGTTCAAAAACATCAATTCTTTGGCACTCAGCTTTCTTTATAGTCCAACTCTCACATCCATACATGACTACTGGAAAAACCATAGCTTTGACTAGAAGGACCTTTGTTGGCAAAGTAATGTCTGCTTTTTAAAATGGTGTCTAGGTTGGACATAGCTTTTCTTCCAAGGAGCAAGCATCTTTTAATTTCATGGCTGCACTCACCATCTGCAGTTTCTTTGGACCCCAAGAATAACAAGTCTGTCACAGTTTCCATTGTTTCCCCATCTATTTGCCATGAAGTGTTGGGGCCAGATCCAATGACTCCTTGATGTACTCAGGCCACATTCCTTCCTAAAGCCCCCTTCTGGAATCCAGCTCTTCTTGGAGCCTTGATAGTCTCTGGATCTGAAAACTTCCCTGTCATCCTTAGTGGCTTAGGGCATTGGATTTTAATTACAGCAGAAGTATACACAGATTGGGCCCAGTTTGTCAACCTTCCAGTAGCACCAAAATCCCCTTCAAGAGACCATTAAAAACAAAAACGAAGGAACCCTCTGGTGAATATGTATAATAACTTGGCAGTCCTTAGTCTTTTCCTTTGTTAGAATAGGGCATTTATCATGACATGCAGCAGCAGCAGCAGCAGCAGTATGGCACTACCTAAGCAGTCTTAAGGATGAATTCTGGTTTTCCAGGTAAACCAAGAGGTGAGTTAGGAGGGTGCAAAGAGCTGGAAACTTAGCATCTAAGGCTCAGCATTCTCCAACACTTATAGATGACGAGATACTTAAGAGCCCTTGGTTTTTGGTTTACTTGGAAGAGTTTCCTATAATGTGTTCTTTATGTTGAATTTGGTGGTAGTTGGCTCACAGGTAACCATCTAGCATATTTTATATTTTTATTATATTTAGTTGGTATCCCAAAGATGACTGACAAGACGACTGAGTCATTTATAGGTTTGCTGTGAATCAACTTGGTGGATCATTTCTTTGAGTTCAGAGTGCTCCCTTTTGCCTGGATCCTTTTTTAGCTGTGAAGCAGAATGATCACTTAAAAGAATATTTCAGAGACAGATGAAATAGTATGAGCACAGTGGCACTGGGGGTGTCTCTGACATGCTAGGGAGATCGTGAGATAAATCTAGCTGCAAAAGGAGAGCCATGTTGGTAGGTGGGAAATAAAGCTGGTGAAGTTGGAATTCAGTATAGGAGCACAGATACAGTGCATGGGGGAAGACATGCTGATTCTGGCTATATCATTTACTGGCAATGTGATTATAAACTAGTTACTTAACCTTTCTGAGGTTTAGTTTCCTCACGCATAAAATGGAGATAATTTACTAACTACTCTTCAGTTTGGAGTTAGGATTGAATCACAGAATAGATGTAAAGTATTTGATACTAAGTATACTCGGGATTGGGGGCAGGAGCAGAAGGGGATGACAGAGGATGAGATGGCTGGATGGCATCACTGACTCGATGGACGTGAGTCTGAGTGAACTCTGGGAGTTGGTGATGGACAGGGAGGCCTGGCGTGTTGCGCTTCATGGGGTCGCAAAGAGTTGGACACGACTGAGTGACTGAACTGAACTGAACTGATACTCTAAATTCATCCTCCCTTTGGGAAACTCAACATTATAAAGATTTTTTTATTGATTTACAATAGTATATTGATTTCAGGTATACAACACAATGATTCAATATTTTTGTAAGATTTTGTTTTTTTAAGATATGCACTATACCATATTTTTAAGGGCGGGGTTTATCCAGTGGTCAAAGGGTTCCCCTTGGCTGGGCTTCAGCAGTACCCACTATCACTGATAAATCACTCATCCCCATTGTAACTCAGAACAGATCCACATTCTCTGCATTTTCACACATGAAAATAATAGCTCACCCACCATCAGAATGCTCCAGTCTGTTTCTAGAAGTGTTGATAGGTTTATATGGGTCTGTCCCTAGTCTCTTATAACCCCAGCCCTTGTAAGACCAGTAGCACACAATTTTAGGTAACTAGGATTGGGGTAGCAGTCCATGGCCATGAAATCAGCAAAAAGTAGAATGACTCATACTCGCATAAAGTAATGAACTGTTGTAAAAATAAACACTTTAATTTAATAAAGGACATGTTTTAAGGGCTGGTTTAAGGACTGAAATCTTTAGGAAAAGATGCCAGTTATCAGTTCAAGCCAGTGGTTTTACAGTGGTGTAGACCACAGTGCTCAAAAGGATAACTGAATCATGGCCTTAAACGATTAGATTAAAAAAATAATAATTGCATTAAATGAAATTCGAGGAGTATGGAGTTTAAGGTGAGTGTAAGGGAGCAAAGCCAGAGTGCCTCCTTCTGGTATGTTCTAAAGTCTCCTTCAGTTTTTAGGTTTATGGAAAATTTGTTAAGCAAGAAAGGATTCATCCTTAGTCTCTTAAAACTGATTTCAAATGTGTCACATACACTCTTTACTTCCTTAAGCCTAATTTCCTTTAAGGGTTTAATATAATTCAAGAAATTTCCACAGCAGGGCTGTATTTTGTCCTCTAACAAAGACCCAGCATGGCCTTCCTTCAGATTTCTTTGGCCCACAGAAGGTAAATGAACTTCTCTAGTGCAACAGATAACAATTTACCATTCAAGGAACATTAGTCTTGGAGTAATTGATACCACAGATTCTTTACATTGAAGTTCCAGATGGTGGCTTTATACTGGATTAAATCATGATCTCTGTAATTAGGAGTCTACATTTTTTAAATATTTGTCCTCTTTCAGCATTCCCAATCTCAGTGAAAGTCACTGCTTCCCATCAGAGCACAGATTAGGGACTCTGGTTTTTCTTGGTTCTTCTATTTCCTTAGGCCCTCAAGTCCTCAAGCAAGTTTTCTCTATTCCACCTCCCAAATATGGCTGGGATCTGTGTTCTTATTTCTTCTAGTCCAAGCTGACAACATCTCCGACTGGACAACCTTGGTGGCTCCTAGCTGGTCCCTGTGCCTCCATTCTGTCCCCTTCCATCCATTCACCATTAATGAGCAGCCAGAGTCATCTTGACAAATCACAAGTCTGGAAAATAAAGACATAAAAGGTGTTAAAACTTAGAGAAAAAAGACTTATAATTTTAAAACAAGTCTACCACTGTTGTTTCCTTACAGCTCTTTGGCAGCATCCCATTGATCTGATAATATAACTTATATTCTTACTATTCTCTTATTCAACAAATACCGACTGACCTTTCTGCTAAAGGCGTTTTATCACATTGTGTTCTGGGTATGCAGAGATAAATGAGACTTGCCTTCTACCCCCAAGGAGCCCATCATCTAGCAAAACAGTGCTCGATCAAAGTTTACTCATTTATTAATAAATACTCACTGAAATCCTACAATTTACCAGCAGAGTGCTAGAAGGAACTTGGGTGTCAGTTGACTTTGCTATGCCTTTAGTGAAATGGACCATTCGAAGAAACCTGGCATGCACTGCTCTCAGGATAATTCTGATCCAGACACATAATCATTATTTATGTCACCTGTCATCAGACAATACTACCACCTAGCAAACAACCAAAACAGAAAAAAAAATCCAGAGGAGTTCAACAGAAGTGTTTATTTGCTCTCATATCAGGGATGGCCACCTAAGCACCTCTGTTCATCTTGGTTGGGCATGCTCACATGTCAGGGTTGGCAGGCTATTGGCTGATCTTGGCTGCCTTTGGCTGGAACAGCCAGGGAGGCTGTGCTCTATGTTCCTGATTTTTCAGTCGAGCAGCCTGGGTATGTTTTCATGGCGATGGCTAAGGCTCAATAGAGAGCAAGCAAGCCTAGTCTCACAGTGCTTTTTAAGCTCTGCTTGTATCCTACTTGTTAACATAACTTGAGTCAGAATGGGTACTGCAGAGTTACATGGCCAGAATGTGAATACAGGGAGAATTGAGGCCATGATTGTAATCTGTCACAATGCCATGTTTTCTCTTAGTATACTTTGTGTGTAGCTTGATCATAGGACTTACCAAACTAAGTTGAAATATATACGGTTTTACCCCTCCCCCAACTTGGGAAACTCACTGTGGACAAACACTCTGTCTTTAGTATATGGCTTGGCATGTAATAGATGCCCAACAAACAGAATTATTGGTAGATTCACTTTGGGCTGTTTATTTAAGATAGTTAAACTTTCTCAGCCTCAGCTCAGTCTTTAATAGAGGATAATAATACCCACTATAACCCACCTTTCTGAGGATTAAATAGGGGAACAATGTAAAAGTACATACCATTTCCTCAGGAGAGTTGTGTCTTTCCTCCTCTCCACACCTTCCTTTCTCACTGTGTTTATATGAATTTGGGAGAAGAGTAATTGATTTAATCTTGGCCTACTTTATACAAGAAGTTGTAGGATAATGACCCCCCTATTAAAACCATCTTCCATATCTTCTAAAAACTAATTTTGTATAATACTCATCTCCTAAAGAAGTTTGGTCCCCTTGAAAGCTTAAGCCTTTGAACCATTTGCAGTATAAGGAAGGGATAGATTTCTTCTTATTCCCATAGAGAACTTACACAAAGAGGAAAGGCAGTTTGGAGTGGATGGAGGACTGTAATTGAGGGAGGTGGAGAACAAGCCTGGTAGGTGCCACAGTCTGTGTGTGTGTGGTGAGAGGGAATGGCAGAGGGGTGAATGAGATCTTCCAGCAGGAAAGCCAGAGGCTGGTGGGGAGGGCAAGGAATAAAAACCCAACTCTTTCTGCCAGTTCCTCTTTAATTTAGTGGTTACATCCTGGGGGTTGTTTCTGATGCTTGATATAGATATTCAGTTGTGTTCTATTAATATTTCTAAATTAAAATATATTATTTTTATTTATTTATATTTAGTTACATATTTTTAATAGTCTGGCTTTTATATATCATTATATATGATCATATATAATTAAATATATATAACTGTGAATGTATATGTAATTATATATATGTATGACTTTTCCCCAGATGCAGGGCAGACACACATCTGGCTTCTATCAATTGGGGAGTAGCTTTAAGCACATCCTGTCAAGTTGTCTGTTCCCAAAAGCAATACCAACACATTCACTGAATGTTATTTTTTCTCCACAGTGATGTTCTTGATTGGACCACAGATTTTTCCATAATACTGTACTTGAAAAATAGGACATTCTAGCTCTTTGTACATAATCAGCCCTCCACCTCCAGCCATTTTTAGAAAACTTTTTTTTTTAATGAAGCGTTAAGTAGACTGTATTCCAGCTCTGGAAAAGAAAAAAGGAAAAAACCACATTGAGTATTAGTTATACAGTTTTCTTTTGGTTTCTGTGATTGAGTTCTCATTTTTTACATCTGAGTACTAATTGGAGCTGGTATAGCTAACTGCCTCCTGTCCCCCTCATGTCAGACGTGCTGGATCTGCTGCCAGAGTGGTTGTAAATCAGTTATTTACAAAATCAAATCAGATTATTCATTTAAATGAATTTAAAGTTAGTTAAAATAGTTTGAAAATTCCATAATTTAAACTTTTATTTTGTTAATTTTACTACTGAAAGGTTTAGGAGGTTTGAGGTGTTTTTAAACATTATTCTTATTCTTCTTTTTTTAGGGGAAAATACAAACAGGGCCTGCATTTTCTCCAGGGTATTTCATTGACAGTATTTTTCAGAGTTTAACTTTAACTGCTAAAGGCTATAATCAGGTACCCATAATACTTTTCCTGCTTTCCAGTTGTAACATAATACATAATTAGGCTGTATTTTTGCAAGAAATTTGTCTAAGGTGTATGTGGTGAGGAGGTACCTGTTACCAGTGTTTGATGGAAGCCGTATTCCTTGGATACATCAGAGAAATTAGCAAAAGGACCCAACTTTTAAAAGCAGCAGCTTCTTTAACAGGAGGAGGACATGCCATGTTCTAGACTTTTAAATTATAAATTGAGCAATTATTTGAGAACTTACAAAAGTAAATTTCTTCCTGTTTTAAAAGAAATGCAAGTAAATAAGGAAGAGGAACATAGGACAAGTTATTATATCATCTTGTCTTTCCCTTGAAGTGATCTTCATTTCAAACAGCCTGTATGAATTCTCAGGTGTCTGCTGTATCTGACTGGTACATCAGATAGTTGCTGACATTCAGTTTTCTTCTGCATGTGCAGGATGAATCTGAAGAAGTTACAGGGAATTATTGTTTTCAAATACATTGCGTGTTCCTTCTAAAATGATTAATCTACATCTGCCTCTGAATTATGAACATTAGGAATATTCTTAAAAAACTAAGCTTTGGGGAGAAAATTGATTTAATTAAATCTTCTTGATTCAGTGGTACATTTTGTAACCTAATCTGTATTGTATTTACCGTTAATTTTGAACTAATGTTTGTGCTTGGTGAACCAAGAATTCCCAAATACCTTTACATTAATAGATCATAGTCAACTTGAATTGTAATCTAGAATTTCAGAATTTCATTTAATACCTCTTCCACCAGTTCCCTAGCCCCAGGACAATTTTTACAGGGTCTTGTGCAATAGAACCCTCATTACCTCCTGTCTTCCCACTAGAAATGCATGCCACAGAGCGCCCATGTGTGAGTGTACTTGTGGATATATACCTAGCTTCAGACTTAGGGAAATGATGAGCTTTGTTTCTGGCAAATGCAATAGATATTAATCAAGTTTAAGTGAGCATGGTTCTTTCTTAGCTGTACCTTGGTAGCACTGTGCAGTTGAATGTTTTATCTTTACGTGGGTATATATTAGGTTCATTTTCTGGTAAATAATATTTATTAGAAATGTATATAAAGAAGAAAACTAAATAATGCTGTCATCTGATTACTTTTAAAATAATAAACATTATTTAAAATAATAAAGCATTCATGTACCCTTCAACAAGAAATTTATGTGTACATCCCAGGCTATGTATGTGATTATGCATCTTTTTCACTTACACAAAAGTTCTCATACACCACATCATTATTTTTATGCTATGATCTTTTGTAAGGATGATAAAATACATGATCGTGAGACTATATCATAATATAAGTCATAATTTAGCTAATATCAATCATGCTGATGGGCATTCAGGTTGTTTCTAGTTCTTTGGCTGTTAAAAACAGTGTTTCAGTGAACATCTTTTGCACACAGAGTGGTGCTTTTGCAAATACGCTACTGGATTATGTTCCCAGCTGGGAGTTATCGGCTCAGAGGGGCCCTGTTTTTTCAGAGCACATAAAGCAATGAACTACACATCGCATGGTGACAGTTTGTTATTGTTAGAGTACATCTAAGTGGCAGGAATTGACCAATAGAGTTATTAGAGTAAAAAATAAAACTGTACTGAGAGCCACTGGAATGTACCTTGGGCTGTAGATATAGTGGTAGTCACCTATAATTAACTGTCATCAACTTTAGACTTTCCTGGCTTAAAATTTTTGTCAGAATTCCTCCCCACCACCCCTGTTGTCTCATAAGCAGTCAGTAAATATTCTCAGGGCTCATTTTAGATCAAAGGCCTTGAAAAAAAAGAAACTAGGCCACAACCTTCCTATGCTTAAACTACGTCTTCAAAATCGGATGCTCTAAAACTTGTGCTGTAATATTCAGAAACCAGTTTGCATTTTCGATTAACAGGTGTGCTTTTCCTCCCTCAGGTGGAAGGGAAGATTTTTGGAAAAGCAAACCGCCGAAGAGTCTTGGTGTTGCTCCTGTAACGTGGAACTGGAGAGGAGGCAAGATGCTGGCATAGCTGTTGAACTGCGAACCTGCTATGCCAACATATTGCCATCTCTCTTGTCCGAAAGCAGCTATGGCCACCTGCATGCCGCCCCCCCCATGCAGTGCTCTGGAGGCGTGCCCTTCCCTGGATGTGGGTTGCCAGGACGCAGCCCCACTTGCCTCCCTGACCTCCCCTGCCGTGCTCTGAGTCTCCTCATTTTAGCCTCGCTGGCCTTTCTGGCTATCTCTGAACACATCCAGGATGTTCCCGCCTCTTCCTTTTCACTCGGGTCTTAACAAGAATGTTACTTCCTCAGGGAAGTCTGCCTTGACCACACTCTTCAACAGCTGTCATGTTCCCCAGTTATCCGTCATGCCTGCGTCCTGCCCTATGTTTTCAAAACATTAATCATTATCTGAAACACATTTGTTGACTGGTTAAGTGTCTTTATCTCCCTCATTAGATTATAAGCTCCTTGAGGGTTAGGGACCCTGTGTCTTGATCAACCACAGTATTCCCAGACCCTGACACATGGTAAGCCCTTAATACATATATTTGAGACTCCATCCTGACTTTCTTTGCAGGAAAGATGTTAATTTCTTCCCATTATGAATGCTTTTGGTAAAACCCTTCTGGGCTTGCAAATCTAACTCCTTAAAACAGTCCCAGCATAGAATTAGTTCTCCATATTCAGACTGAAATTTGATCCAAAGTTGATTAAACATGCAAATGCAGAGCACTAACTGTATTACATCATTTTATATAAGGGACTGGAGCATCCATGGATTTTGGAATCAGTCCCTACCCCCCATATACTGAGGGATGACTGTGTCTATCATTGGGTCCATAGACTCGTCTAAGTCAACACATGATAGTGGGGAAAGCATGGGCTTCAGAATAAAACTTAAGTTCAAATCTCACCACTGGTGTTCTTGGACAGTCATTTAACCTTTGAACTAGAATTTTCTCAAGTGTAAATTGAAGATAATATTACTAACCCTTCAGGATTCCTAAGACAAAGAAATGAGATGTTTTAGCCAGATGGTTCTTTCTTTGTGTCTAAAAAGTGGCTGTCTAAAATTCCTGAGGTATGTGTAGTAGTTGTAGTAGACACCCAACAAATTTTACTACCAAGAAAAGTTAACTTTTCTCTAGCTAGAAACAGGTGGTCAGCCATGGGAAGTGTTTTGCCAAAACATGAGGGCTTTTCTCGAGAGAGAGAGAGAGGTTCTGAAAGGACAAGGAATTCATTGTCCAGTGTCTCGATTCTTCTCTCTGGTTTGGTTCTCACTCCTCTAACTTCTTGTACTTCTGGAGTTGCTCGTTGGCTGTGGATCTCTTTTAAAAGCAACTTTCACAGATTCACTTAACAGAATAAAAATATGTGATAAATGCTGCTTGGTGATCCTGTTTTTAAGCATTGAAGTTTTAGTAAAAAAAAAAGTTCTGCTTTCAATAAATTTAATTTTATTTTGATTTTGATGCTTTTCCAAGAAATAAAATAACAGTCACTACTTGTGACTTATTTATCGTTACTCTTGGTATTACAACTACAACATCCAGAAAGTGTTCATTATACATTTTTTGTCTTGCCACCTCAGAGTATATTAATCTCAGCTGTGAATATATACAAAGTATGGCAATTTTAGTCTTCAAGCCTCGTAAAAGTTCTGTTGATACCTGAGGATGATTAGAGACATTTTATAAATTCAGTATGATAAGTAACTTAAGTAATATTATGCTACTTTCCTAACCTGAACTATGTACGGATTTATCATCTCAGTATTGATGGTTTGTGTATTTATCACCTCTTTTTGTTCTTTGAATTGTTCAAGTTATCAGCCAGAAATAAAAATGCACAGAGCAGCCAGCCCTCGAAGGTCATTATGTAAGCTACTATTGCCCATGACTTATTTTACCCCCAAACTTACACTGCACCGGGAATAAAAATAGATATGATGGACGACTATCCATTCATTCTTTTAAGAATCCACACAATAGCTGTAGCTAAAATCAGAGATCCACCTCACTTATTCATTCTTCATCTTGCTAGTAAAGAAAGTGGATGCAGAATCAATAGTCTAGGACATTCTGTCTCTTTTAGGAACTGCTGTTGTATAACACTTTTTTTTTTTAACCCATAACTTAGTTCTCAAAACAAGTTTTGGGCTTGTTTGTTTGGGCTGTTTCTACCTTTCTCAGAGTTCTATTATACTCATCTACATCCACTGAAAGATATCCACTACCCCCTTGATGTCAATAGCATTGATGAGCTGGATCTGTGATGAAATGAACCCTAAGCTCACTGAGATGACTCCTCAACATCTCAGGTTGTTTTACTGTAATTCAATAAACACCCAAACTGTGATTGATTTTAAGTGATCATGGGAGGAAAAACAAAACTTGGGCTCTAGGAACATCAAAATGAGAGGCTAAAAAATTAATTTTCTGAAGTATCCAATATCTCCTCACGTCAATGGTTTTTAAACTCTAGTGTTGTATTATCAATCACTGGGAGAGCTTGTTTAAAAAAAAAAAAACAGGTCCCAAACCATCCCCTGGACGTTCTGATTTAATAAGTCTTGATTGAGACTCAGGAATCTTCATTTTTAACAAGCACATTTTCTTGATGCAGTTTGACAGTGTACCATATTTCGAGAACACTTGTCTTAAATAAATCCTGAACCAAAGGGCAGATTTTTAAAAATATATGCGATTTCCAGTATGGAACTTGGGCACGGTCATGAAAGCAGCCTGCTTTCCCACTGCATCTGTGCTTATGGAAAACTGGAGCAGTGTGTTGTAATTGTGCTTCATACCCTGAGGTTTCTTGTATAAACAGCCCATATAACTGCATACAGGAGCACCGTCGGCTGCAGATGTGCTTCTGTGGGCTTGTTTTTAACTTCAATTATTTTTTTCTCCGCTGGATCACATTACAGTTTCCAAGATTTTTTTTTTTTCTTTTCCAATTGACTTGATATTGACCAAAATCCTATGACTCTAAATATACGTTCTTCTCTAAGATTTCTGTTAAATTGCAAATGATATGTGAGCTCCTGGAGGCTAGAGACTAAGTCTGATTATGCAGAAGGGAAATTTTCAACATTTATAGGACTTCTATGGTGGTAATCTTTCTATAAACTAAAGGATTACATCTTAATTGACCTATTTCTTAAATTTAGACTTTTGTGGACTTTTTTAAAAGTAGAGACCTCTTTTTCTCTCTGAGACAATATGGTGTAATAGAAAGAACTTCATAATATGCAAAAAGACCTAGGTTCTAATCCCAGTTCTGTTATTTTCTACTGTATATATGAATTTGGACAGGTCATTTGATCTGTTGTTACCTTAATTGTAAATTGGGATAATCGTAGAAGACTATATGATACACTAGAAAGAAAAAAGAAAAATATAGCTGTGCAAACTAAGCATGTAGGCAAGTTGGAAGACAGTCTACAAAAAGAAAATAGTTGATTTTCAGTAGTAATTTACACTTTGTTAAATGTTTTGTTTTATGTTGTTACTGTCCAATTTAAAAATCAACTAAAATTGTGATTCTGCGTTAAAAGGCAGAAGTTTGTTCTCATATAGTCTGAATCACTTATTTGCTAACTAATTCCAATCAAAAAAGAAAATAAGGTGATATTGTAGTTAGTTTTATCTTGAAGAAAGATCCAGCTTCTCTTATTGTGTTTTAACACTGGTTTATCTTACCAACCTTCAAATAATGATAATAATAATTCCATGACTCCTATACATTTCTCTTATCTCATTGGCTTATTATGAAGTTCAAATTACGAAACTGCTTCAGAAATGGGATGAAGTCATATGAAGTCCTAAGATACTGTTTATAAATTCTTTCCAACCTTCCCTTTCTCCCTTTATCCATATAAAAGTTTGCTTTTGAAATGATTGAAATTTTAATAAAATTGAAACATTTTATTATAAACCTGGCTGTAACGTTTTAAATCCTAGGGTTCTCATTCAGTTTCAGTTCAGTTCAGCTGCTCAGTCGTGTCCGACTCTTTGTGACCCCATGAATCACAGCACGCCAGACCTCCCTGGCCATCACCAACTCCTGTTCACTCAGACTCACGTCCATTGAGTCAGTGATGCCATCCAGCCATCTCATCCTCTGTCGTCCTCTTCTCCTCCTGCCCCCAATCCCTCCCAGCATCAGAGTCTTTTCCAATGAGTCAACTCTTCGCATGAGGTGGCCAAAGTACTGGAGTTTCAGCTTCAGCATCATTCCTTCCAAAGAAATCCCAGGGCTGATCTTCAGAATGGACTGGTTGGCTCTCCTTGCAGTCCAAAGGTCTTCTCCAACCCGCAGTTCAAAAGCATCAGTTCTTCAGCGCTCAGCCTTCTTCACAGTCTAACTCTCACATCCATACATGACCACAGGAAAAACCATAGCCTTGACTAGACGGACCTTAGTCAGCAAAGTAATGTCTCTGCTTTTGAATATGCTATCTAGGTTGGTCATAACTTTTCTTCCAAGGGTTCTCATTTGTCAGTATATCTATAGCAGCAAAACTAACAGTTCTGCTCATCTGGGAATGGGGAGGCAAAAAGGACAGCTAGAGCATCCACTACAATAGTTTTCCTGTTCTAGTCACATGTGTCTCGAAACAGACCAGAGTACTACTTTTAGTTTCACTGACACTTAGATAATGTGTTTTATTCTCGTATAAACATTTTATGTACTTATTTAATGTATATTAGAAAAATACATGTTAAAGTTTCCTTTTGAAAATAAATTTGTTTTAGTGTTTTAAGAGTTTTAAAATGTTATATTTATGGTAAGTGTATATAGCAAAGATTATGGAAGAGTTGCCTACATACCCAGATTTTGGAGAATGGGAGTGTGGGTAAGCAAATACTTGCTCTGGAGCAGCAAGGGAGAACTTTATGGATTGGGTGAGATGTTTCCTAAAGTCTCCTCAAAGCGTGATCCAAACTGAAAAATTTATGTATTATTCATAGATGAAGAAAATTTTAGTTTTGAGTGTTAATAGACTTTGCAAATGCACTGCATATATGATTGTATACTTAGTTATTGTCGAGAACTACTAATATTTCCATTGGTAACATTTAAATTATATGCAGAGTACATCATGAGAAATGCTGGGCTGGAAGAATCACAAGCTAGAATCAAGATTTATGGGAGAAATATCAGTAACCTCAGATATGCAACTAACACCACCCTTAAGGCAGAAAGTGAAGACGACCTAAAGAGCCTCTTGATGAAAGTGAAAGAGGAGAGTGGAAAAGTTGGCTTAAAACCCAACATTCAGAAAACTAAGATCATGGCATCCAGTCCCATCACTTCATGGCAAATAGATGGAGAACAGTGGAAACAGTGGCAGGCTTTATTTTAGGGAGGCTCCAAAATCTCTGCAGATGGTGACTGCAGCCATGAAATTAAAAGATGCTTACTCCTTGGAAGGAAGGTTATGACCAACCTAGACAGCATATTAAAAAGCAGAGACATTACTTTGCCAACAAAAGTCAGTCTAGTCAAAGCTATGGTTTTTTCAGTGGTCATGTATGGATGTGAGAATTGGACTATAAAGAAAACTGAGCACCAAAGAACTGATGCTCTTGAACTGTGGTGTTGGAGAAGACTCTTGAGAGTCCCTTAGACTGCAAGGAGATCTAACCAGTCCATCGTAAAGGGAATCAGTCCTGGGTATTCATTGGAAGGACTGAAGCTGAAGCTGAAACTGCAATCCTTTGGCCACCTGATGCGAAGAACTGACACATTTGAAAAGACCCTGATGCTGGGAACGATTGAAGGTGGAAAGAGAAGGGAAAGATAGAGGATGAGATCGTGGATGGTATCACGGACTCGATGGACATGAGTTTGAGTAAGCCCTGGGAGTTGGTGATGGACAGGGAAGCCTGGTGTGCTGCAGTCCATGAGGTCACAAAGAGTTGGACATGACTGAGTGACTGAACTGAGTTGAAGAAAGTCCATTTATATGTTGAATATCCAATTGAACAAATATTTGAGGCTAGGTGTGCGATCTCTTTCAGATAAAAGAGTCCTTAGTGCCCAAAGGTGGCAGTCCATTGACAGAGCAGGCACATCACCTGTGTTTATGCAACAAAAGCAGATACCCTTTCTTAAATAGTCTAGAGAGCCTTCAAAGTCTTAAATGAGAAGATGCCACTGGGAGATTTGCCTTATAGTGCCTGTGTATGTCATGAGAATTGCAAATTTAAAAATGTCAGCAAAGATAATTTGCTAAATTTGAGATTAAAATTCTAGAGGTCCAAAAAGATGTGTCCTGAGGAGATCATCAAACGTGTGTGAGGAAACAAAACTGGGATGGCATTACAGGAAGATGATGTATTACTGGGAAGCAGCCACCTTCATAGTCTGCATTTTTTGGAAATATGTTCTGTCTAGTTGCTGAAAAATGAATTACTTGACATGCTGATTCCAAATTAATTACCTGGCTGTTAAAAGAATTTCTAGAGGAGCACTTGGAATTTCTGTGACCAAGATGGTATCTGCCCGTGTTTTCTCACCTGCCTTTTCACTTGCAATCTTTTCTGATTTCTAAAACTATATATGGAACTAACTACTATATGGAAGGTATCCATAGAGTAGACTTCAGTGACTAACCGTTAAAAAATATGTTGACTCCATTGCTATATATTGCGGAGAGGGGTGAGGAGAAAGAGAATGGAAGTAATTTGAGGAACTTCAGAATGAAAAAGAAAAAAAATGAAGGTAAAAATTTAACTGGTAACAAGGCCACAGACTGAAAAATTAAACCATTTAAAAAAGAATACAGTTAGTTTACAACGTTGTGTTTTAGGTGTATAACAAAGTGATTCATTTTATCTGTGTATATATAATCAGTTTTATATATATATTTATCAAATTATTTTCCATTATAGATTATTACAAGATTGTTTCCTGTGCCATATTGTAGGTCTTTCTGTTCATTATTTTATATATAGTAGTGTGTATCTTATAATCCCAAACTCCTAATGTTTCCCCACCCTCTCCCTGCTATATCATTTGGAAAAAGCAATAGAGTTCCAGAAAAACACCTATTTCTGCTTTATTGACTATGCCAAAGCCTTTGACTGTGTGGGTCACAATAAACTGTGGAAAATTCTGAAAGAGATGAGAATACCAGACCACCTGACCTGCCTCCTGAGAAATTTGTATGCAGATCAGGAAGCAACAGTTAGAACTGGCCATGGAACAACAGACTGGTTCCAAATAGGAAAAGGAGTACGTCAAGGCTGTATATTATCACCTTGCTTATTTAACTTATATGCAGAGTACATCATGAGCAACGCTGGGCTGGAGGAAGCACAAGCTTGAATCAAGATTGCCGGGAGAACTATCAACAACCTCAGATATGCAGATACACCACCCTTATGAAAGAAAGTGAAGAACTAAAGAGCCTCTTGATGAAAGTGAAAGAGGAGAGTGAAAAAGTTGGCTTAAAGCTCAACATTCAGAAAACGAAGATCATGGCATCTGGTCCCATCACTTCATGGCAAATAGATGGGTAAACAGTGGCTAACTTTATTTTTGTGGGCTCCAAAATCACTGCAGATGGTGACTGCAGCCATGAAATTAAAAGACGCTTACTCCTTGGAAGGAAAGTTATGACCAACCTAGACAGCATATTAAAAAGCAGAGACATTACTTTGCCGACTAAGGTCCATCTAGTCAAGGCTATGGTTTTTCCTATGGTTATGTATGGATGTGAGAGTTGGACTATAAAGAAAGCTGAGTGCATAAGAATGGATGCATAATAATGGATGCATTGGAAGGACTGATGTTGAAGCTGAAATTCCAATACTTTGGCTACCTGATGCCAAGAGCTGACGCATTGGAAAAGACCCTGCTGTTAGGAAAGATTGAGGACAGAAGGAGAAGGGGATGACAGAGGATGAGATGGTTGAATGGCATCACTGACTCGATTAACATGGGTTTGGGTGGGTTCTGGGGGTTGGTGATGGATAGGGAGGCCTGGCACGCTACGGTTCATGGGGTCGCAAAGAGTTGGACACGACGGAGCAACTGAACTGAACTGAAGCATAAATTTGTTTCCTATCTAAGTTGATTTCTGGAAAACCCATCTTTTATAATTAAAATCACTAGCATCTATAGATGAATAGTTTCCCTAAATTTAATGATTCTGCATCACTGCCTTCAGTGAGTATAAAAACTCTATAGCAGTTTTTTGAGAATTATAGAAGTCTGGTACCCAAACTTCTATGTCTTGGCCTAGACTTTCTTAGTTTTTTATTCATCATTTAGTACTTATTAATCACATATCATGTACCAGATACATAGTCAGTACCTTGCCATGGCTTGGAATTTAAGGAAAGAGATAAGCCGTTATAAGTTTATGATGTGTGCTTAGTCGCTCAGTCATGCTGACTCTTTGTGAGCCCTTGGACTGTAGCCTGCCATCTCCTCTGTCCTTGAGGATTCTCCAGACAAAAATACTGGAGGGGTTGCCATGCCCTCCTCCAGGGGATCTTCCCAATCCAGGGATTGAACCCAGGTCTCCCGCATTGCAGGATTCTTTACTGTCTGAGCCACCAGGGAAGGGCAAGAATACTGGAGTGCCCAACCCAGGAATCGAACCAGAGTCTCCTGCATTGTTGGCAGATTCTTTACCGGCTGAGCTACCAAGGAAACTGATAGGGTAGTACTTTTTTGCATATGGAAACATGACAAGGGAACCTGATTTAGATAGAAAATGATCAAAGAATTACATTCCAAGGTAGAGGTGTTATAAGTTTAATCAGAGACTCCTAAGGTGCTTTGTGAAGGGAGAATGCCTGTGTTACTTCGTGTATATGTCTTCACAGTACCTAGTACAAAACCTTACACATATAATGTGTTTGATGAATTTGCCATGATGGTTATCAATTGTTGTGTAATGTACAAAGTAATTCCAAGGGATCAGCTTTTATTAAGTTATAAAAACACACATATGGAAACACTACAGTTGCTGCAGGCCGTCTGCTCAGTGAGAGCTCATTTCCTTGCCCAGGCATTTGGGGAGTGCTTTATTATATAAGCTACTGATGTGGTTAAGCTCTACTGATTTCAAGGGTCAGAGTCTCAGGTTACCTCAGGGAGAAGGGGTCCAGAGTAAGGATTCATGACTGCAACCAGACAATGTTAAAGAGTCAAAGCAGCTATAAGGGAATGCCCTTTTCTTCACCTGTTGCCTGTGTTTGTATTGCTCATGGCTTCCTTGTTCCCTCTGAAAGTCTACTCCCATTTTCTTCAGTACACTTTTTGCAGTTTAGTCAGTTCAGTTGCTCAGTCATGTCTGACTCTTTGTGACCCCGTGGACTGTAGCAAACCAGGCCTCCCTGTCCATCGCCAACTCCTGGAGCTTACCCAGACTCATGTCCATTGAGTCAGTGATGCCATCCGACCACTCATCCTCTGTCCTCCCCTTCTCCTCCTGCCTTCAATCTTTCCCAGCATCAGGGTCTTTTCCATTGAGTCAGTTCTTTGCATTAAGTGGCCAAAGTATTGGAGTTTCATCTTCAGCATCAGTCCTTCCAATGAATAATCAGGACTGATTTCCTTTAGGATGGACTGGTTGGATCTCCTTGCAGTCCAAGGGACTCTTCAAGAGTCTTCTCCAACACTTTTCTAATTACTCATTTTTCTCTTTCTTATAGCTTTGGTTTAGAAGGGGCTGCTATGTGAGTGCCACCACCTGCTCCTACAGACTGCACCACAACCTTTTAGCTTCACCCCCCACACTAATTGTAACAGGGTCTCCAGTATCCCAGTTCTAATTCCCAAGAGTGAGAAGCTGATGGGTTCAGCTCTCCTTTTGTACCTGACCACAACATAGGGTTCTAGTGGAGGCAGTTCTTGTATCACGTACCACCTCTGATCCAGTCATCTCTAAATAAACATACATGGCTTCCTAGGACATGGACATTGTGGGCAGAGGGTCTCTTCATAAAGGGTGTGAGGAATGTCTGCTTACACTCACAAAAGGCCAGGACTGAATATTGTTAATATATATACATATGCTTAAAAGTTGAGAATTATTTTCCTACTCTAATATACCCTAATCACACTGACAGAAACACTAAAATAACTTTATTGGTTAAAAAATATATCCCCAATTCTTGGCTTTCCCTTCCTCTATTTCTCCTCTATGTCATAATGAACTTTGCTCATCAAACCACCCATTTATGGGACTTCTTCACATACTTGCAAGATTTAAGTATGCAGATACTCCAAAAAGTCTTAACCCTTAAAGATTCCTTGTCTTTCCTTTTCCTCATCTTTTCATAATATAACCCACATCAATTCCCATTTTCCGGTGTTTGTCCTCTCTCTTACCATCCTTCATCATTGCTGTCAAGAATTTTGAATAAACTCTGAAGTACATGTGAGACTGGAACTCTTCATGTTCTACTTTAGATCAGATCTTTTATGCTAAACTCAAAAATAATGTTCAGTGATTGAGTTAAAGAAATCATAGGAAGAAAAGGCTTTTCTAGATTAAAGAAGTCAAGTCTAATATCTTGTGAATTTCCAAAACCTTTCAACCTTGATTTAATTCTGAAGTTATGTAATACAGAGTATTACATACATATCAGCAAATGTTATGCCCCATAGAAAAATAGCCTGTTTCTAATTTAATCTCATCTTCCACTTTTCTTCATGTGCTGAAAACATCCTTTTATGGCTATAGCCAGAAAGAGTCTAGCATTCCTTTAATTTTTTTAAGCATTAATGGACTGAGTGTAATCAAGTAGTGTGCTGATATGCATAGTCTTCTATGGCATTTCTCTTGCCTTTAGCTAATATTTGTAATTCCTTGTTAATGTATGTTGGTTTGGGGGTTTATTCTCCAGCTCCTCTTAAAAGATGGCAAAATTACAAGAGAATCTGAAAGCTAACAACTTAATATTTCTCTCAGGAAGGCCAAGAGGAGTGATGATTTAGAAAAACACGGATGTAAAAATCAAAACCAGTCTCTTAGGAATCAAGTGAAGAGTATCTAAATATCACTGCTGTTATTGACAGGCAGTCAATAAATATTTGTTAAAGTGACAATTTTCATTAAGTAGGTCATATCAAACCCTCACTGTCTAGATTTTGAAGAAGTAACAAGTACTTAAAAAACAAGTTCGTTTTAGGAGGAACATCAAGAGTGATTAATGACAGCACTGCCTTCCAGAAAAGTCTCAAAATTAACTGTGTAGTACTTGCTGAAACTTCATCTTTTGAAAAGATGGCCAAGGGTATCAACTTTGCCTAATGGGCCAGGCTCTTCTTTTCCACAGACAGCAGCCAGAGTCCTCATTTTGTTTGAAGCACAGAAAGATGCCTGGGTACCTTTCTCTTTATTTATTTAAGCTCAATGGTCTTAGTCTATTGTTTTCTAATGTCTTTAAGGGAGAGAACATGTAGGAGTCATGGTGTCATTATAAGAACTTCATGAATTATTGTCTGACAACCTTAATTATATATTATGGACAAATCAGAAACCACCTTGAGATATCAAGATAAATTGCTGCCTGCACTGCTGGTTTAAGACCAATTTATGATGAAGATGCTTTCAATTTAGAAAACCCTGTAGATTAACTTATTGTATATGCATTGAGAAATGCTTGCCATTATTTCATTTTAGCAGTAGATCGTCTAGCTTTAACTTGCAAAATCTTTGTTCCATTGAGTCCAAGAACCAGTGGTCTTCTTTACCTTGACAATAAAAGTGAAAGTCACTCACTCGTGTCCAACTCTTTGCAACCCCATGGACTGTAGCCTGCCAGGCTCCTCTCTCCATGGAATTTCTACAGGTCAGAATGTTGGAGTGGGTAGCGGTTCCCCTCTCCAGGGGATCTTCCCAACCCAGGGATTGAGCCCAGGTCTCCCATGTTGCAGGAGGATTCTTTATCATCTGAGCCATCAGGGAAGTCCTTAATTATTAATAATTTTAAAATTACTAAGTCTAATATAAAATGTTTAGGCTTTCAGAAAATTGCATGCTTTTCTTGTTTAGAAGAGTGGTTGTGCCTATACTTAGTGAATTACAAAATGCTTTGTACCTATTGCCCATCTTCATGCCCTTGGTCTCCTGCCTTACTTCTCCCCCACCATACATATCTGCACTTTCTCTTTTCACATCAGTGTGTGATTTTCTAATTATGGCTGAGTAGACATGAATTAGAGATGGAAAAGTTCAATTTTACTAAAATCTAAAATTAAGTACTATAGTTTTTAGCCTTATATCCTTCTTTGGGGATAAAAAAAGCAATATTTTTCTTAAACTGTGTGGGATGGTAATGTGAAAATACAGAAAATGTGGCCATGAACTATGATTCAGAATTATATGTTTTTTAAAAGTCCATGTGATGAATATAAAATAATGTGTTTCCTTGGTTTCTGAAATTCCTCCAAATAACCTCAAAGTTGTAGTACTACAATACGTTATATTCAACCCTCTATCCCAGTAACAGCTGACTGGCAGATTTCATAGTGTCCATTTTCCTCCTTCTACGATATAAGATGCTTTCTTTTAAAATTCTGTTTTCTGCCTTGTACATACTATTATGAGTTCTGAGAAGGAAATCTAAAAAAGAGAGGATATATATATAAACATATAGCGAATTCACTTTGCTGTACAACAGAAACTAACACAACTTTGCAAAGCAACTATAGTCCAATAAAATTTAATTTTAAAAATTGAAAAAATATATTGTGCATACTGATGCATACTAAAAAAAAAAAAAAAAATCCTAAGGACATCAGAAACTGGTGTAACTGAACCATTTTGAAAGTATCAGTACACGGCCAGCAGGGGAGTCAGTTCATTTCAGGGTGATCTTAGTCTTGTTCTGACTTTCAGGATGGGTGAGACGAGCAGGAAGAGTCTCCATTTATATTCCCAAGGCTAATCAGTGGTTTCATTTTATGACCTGGCTGTATTTGCTACCCAGTCACAGTGACAAAGAGGACATTTGTTTCTGAGTCTGAAGACTTTTTATAAAACCTTTATTTCTACCCCAAAGGGGAGAACTGTCGCCACACAAGATGTTTATCAAAGACCCTGTTATTGTTCCAGTTTGCTCCATCCATGCCCCAGTTGCTACCTGTTGCTGGCTCTGTGTTACCGTTTCTAAGGCATCTCATCTTGCTTTCCAGAGGGGCCACTCAGGGGAAGCAGTCTCCCCATTTTACATCTTTAGAATGACCTTCCTCATCTTGCATTCACATATGACCCAAGGCCGCACAGATTAGCTTTCCTGACTTACTAGGTTGCTTCCCTGGTGGCTCAGCTGGTAAACAATCCACCTGCAATGCAGTGCAGTTTGACAGTGATAGATGGATCAAATGTTAATAAGAATTTAAGCCTAGAAAATTGAAATTGAATTTAAGTAAATCTGTTCAGTGTTTCTGCCTCCATGTTCTGGGCATATATTTTCAGCCTTCATAAAGAACTTTGCAAATCTACTACTGCACCTTTAGTGAGATTTTTAAATTGCAATATCTGTCTTAGTTTTTAGTTTATTTATTTAGAGGAGCACATTGTTTACTTGAGACAACACTTCTTATCTTAGCCTACAAAGAGTATTTTTACCTAAAATTCAGTTGAACTTGGGTTCCTGGCATGGCAGTTTATAGACCACTTAGATACCCTACCAACTCATTGGTCTTTTGATAATTCTCTCACCAGTCTAAGAATTTCCTGGAACCACTTTAGGTCATAACCTCTGCACTCATCATCCTTCCAGTCCTATACCAAAAGAAATGTATGACTAGGTGGTCAGACTACATTACTCGGCAAACTCATTGATCTCTGGGACAGGTAGGCACCAGTCTTCATTATCTGCTTTTGGGTGGCTATATAAGGTAGTAGTATTGTTTTTAGACAACTCTGTCTCTTGGTAGTTGCTTAGAACCTTGAAAAAAATGTAGGCTAGGTTAAGAAGTCAAAGGGCAAATGTTCCAACTCTTTAGTATTTTTATAGTCTCCTGGTTTATTTTTCTCTTTGCTCTACCAAGGAGTGAAGCTGACCAAGGTCTTCTTGAGATTCTGAGATTAATGAACCCCAAATGTGACAAAGTTCTGTGAGGTTACAGTGACTTCTCTGGTGTTTGTCTCTTTTAATCCTTCAAATGTTGCTTCAGGAAAGGAAGAATTGATGAGCCTAAACTGAGATATTTGACATCAGAGGCCAGTGATATGGAATCTTAGTTCAGTTTTGATCTGAGGAAGAATTCATAGTATTAGGTAAATATGAACTGAAGGGGGAAGAGGACTTCAGAAGGGCAAGAAATAAGTAAATATTAAATTGTTAATACTACGCAATTTTTGTATGTTACATTAATTTTACTCTTACAACTTCCATGTTATTATTAGCATGCCAGTTTAACAAAAGTGGAGACTTACTAAGGTTAACTAACTCACCACGGACTGTACCTGTAGTGTGCTGGATTTCAGAAGCAGTACTATTTCAGGATGGGGCCTGACTCTATTATTTCTCTGTCTGACTCATTAACTCATTATTCTCTAGGAATGGGTCATGTTTTCCTACTTCCTTATATGTGCAGTATTTTTAATTGAATGCCAGACATTGTGATTTTATATTTTAGTATGCTGGATTTTTATGTATTTCTTATAAGCCTCTTAGATTTTGCTCTGTCAGGCAGTCATATTGATTGCAGATGAGTTTGGATTTTTTTTAGTCTTATTCTTAAGCTCTCTTGACAGGTCTAGAGTAGTCTTTACTTTAGGACTAATTTAGTTCCACATATAAAAGTGGCTCTTTAAGGGGTTTCTAATAGAATGCCTGATGTCTTCTCCTATGTGGCTGGTGGAAACTTGAATGATTTCCAGTCCTGAACATGATCTTTAGCTTAAAAGTTCTTGGTAATTATTTTCTTCTGAAGATTGTACTTGTTGTGCTTTATAAGGTTTTACCTAACATATACACCCATTAGTAACACCCAAAGGCTCAAGAATATACCTCTCAAATTTTAGATAGTTCCACCCTGGTGGCTACTGTGCCCTGCAAATTCTAGCTCTGTTGAGTGCTACAAACTCTGATCTCTCTTTCTTCAATTTAGATTGTCCAGGGAGGTTTCTCCTCCCTGCAGTCTAGTCTAGAAATTGCCTCCAAGCAAAAAGTGTCATTTGTTTCTCATCTCAAGGATCACAAGTCTTCCACTACCTGTTATCCAATGACCAAAAATTGTTGTTGCCTGTGTTTTGTCTAATTTTCTAGTTGTTTCTGATGGGAGGGTAATTCTTGACCCTATTATTTCCTCATAACAGGAAGGACAAGTCCATGGGGTTGGAAATGTTATTTAATTCTTTATATCAAAAGCATTTTTTCCTTTTCATTTTTAAGTGGAGATAATAAGACCTCCCTCTCAAGCATATTATAAAAATTAAAATTTTTCTTTTAAAATTATATATACTTTAAAATTTTCTTTCCCATTATATATTATTATAAGATACTGAGTATAGAGTTCCCTGTGCTATACAGTATGTCCTTGTTATTTACCTGTTTTGTATAGTGTGTATATGTTATCCCAAAATCCTAAACAAAATTTAGAAATAATATTAATGCATTTTCTTAGTGATGTGCAGCATTTGTATTTAATATATCTTTGAACATCCTTGTTTGTACAATGGGGATATTAATAATACTTCATAGAATAGTGTGGATTAAATGAATTAATATTGGTAGTTTGCCTAGAACAATGTCTCCCTCAAAGTAAGAGGTATAATTGTTAGTTAAGTAAATGATTTTGAACAATTGTGGGTGTGTTGTCTACTACTGGAAAGGAAATTTCTTACCATTAATCAGCAATGAATCCACTTGGCAGTCAGAGAAAATATAAGCCATTTCTTTACTTTTCTCTTTGAGATACTTTTCAGTCCATAGAGACCATCTTGGACAGCTGTCCAGGGTCCCATCCCATTCATTGCCCCCCTTCATTTTCCTTCAGGGTAAACCTCTCTTCCCTTCCCTACCTAATTTCTTGGTTCACTTCTGGCCACAAGATGAAATGTCCTCAAGATTATGCCTCATACTTGCCTTTTTAAAGCTTTTCTCTTTGAAGAGCTTTGGGTACCTTTTACTGTTTATCTTATAAAAGCTTAGGTCATTTAATTTGTCAGAACATATACAGGACAAATTTCTCTCTTGTTATCTGGACCACTTCTCATAACTTTGATGTGTTATAATACTAAGAGATTCTCTTCATATTATTTTACCAAAAAATCTTGCTGAGGTTTGAAAGGGAAAGAAAGGAAGAAGATTAAAGACTGATTACGTAAAGCTTTTTCAGAAGTGTTTCCTAGACAGTGTATATTCAGTAAGCAGTGGCTATTATTTGGATATTGCCTTATGTATGGACACACAAGTAGCAATGTTATCTAACCAAGTATTCAAACTAGAGAAAATCAGAAGTCAGTTGTGAAATAGGATCAGAGGGTTTTAGGAGAACTGTCCCATTCCTGAGCTTGATCACTTAGGTATATAGTCCGTACTCACCTAGTAACAGTTCCAGGGTCCAACACTTCCACTACTCTCCTACTAATATCTTAAATTATTTCATCATTCAGTGGAATATCACCTAGCAAAACCCCAATCCTGGGTAGACTGTGGACTTTCTCTGCTTCTGCTCAAAGCAAGGTAAAATTGATGCCGTTATCAACTTAGGTTCAGCAGTCTACCTCGTGTAATAGTCAACTAATGGGATGTGTGTATGTACACAGTGACATACACATTTGGAGGCTGGCAGATCCAAAATCTCTACAGTGGGCTGTACAAGGCAAGTTGCTGATTCAATTCAAGTCACTGTGGAATTCTTTCTTGTTTGGAGGAGATTGATTTTTTGTTTTATTTAGACCTCTGGCTAATTAGATGAGGCCCATCCACAATATGAAGGACAGTCAGTCTCACTCAGAGTCCATTGATTTAAGTGTAAGTCTCATCCCAGAAACTCTCTCACAGAAACATCAAGGATAATGTTTGCCAAGTATCTAAATTCTGTTGCCCAGTGAAGTTAACACATAAATGACCATCACATCAGGTCAGTATTACTCTCGTACCTGATCAGCCATCTCTTCCTCACATTCTTTGCTATCACAACCCTAAATCTTGTTCCTTCTCTTAAACCTAGAATATCTCTCCTGTTTTTGAATTAAAAACACTTACACGTCCAATTTTTAATTGAATCCCTACTATATTCAGAGATAGAAATATAATGTGCCAGACTTTTTCAATGTAAGCAAAACAAAGACTTGGCTAGTGCCGCCTTAGGAGAGAAAGAAATTAATAAAATAATCACAAATCTTACAGACCATGATGAGAACAGTGAATGGGTCTATAAGAGCATGTATATGGTGTGTGCATGCTCAGTCGTATCTGACTATTTTCAACCACGTGGACTGTAGCCCGCCAGTCTCCTCTGTCATTGGATTCTCCAGGCAAGTATGCTAGAGTGGATTGCCATTTCCTTCAGGGGATCTTCCCGACCCAGGAATCAAATTCGTGCCTCTTGGGTCTCCTGCATTGACAGCCAGATTCTGTATCGCTAGCGCCCTCTGGGAGGCATATAAGCCCGAGAAGAGGGGTTGGAAAATAAGAGGAACTTTTGAAGGCAGAAGAAATAGCATGTGCCACGGCAAATATTGATCCCAAAGATGGTCCTTAAAGTGATCTAACCTCGCACTTCACCAAGAAACCAAATAGAAACCATCAGAATAAAACTCTGAACTTCCTCTTCCACACTTGCACACCTGTGTCAATGCCTATTCTTTCCTCTTTCCTTCCTGCTAAAGACCAAGCCTGCCTTGAGTTCCATTTCCTCTCTCTCTCTACTGACTTCCTCCAGCCAACCACTAGTCTTTCTCACTTTAAAAACAAGTCAAAAGTTAGAAATTAACAAAACTTTTCAAGATTTAACATCCTACTCCTGCTTGTACTCTTATTTTTCTCCTCCCTGGAGTGATCAAATGTTTGTTGGCATTGCTTACATTGTTTTTCCACTTCTTAAAAGCATTGAAATCTGGCTCCCACCCAGAATACCCTATTGAAAAATTCTGTTTATTAAAGTCACTGATGACTTCCAAGGCATTAATTCCAACATATGCTTTCAAGTACTTTACTTTGCTTTGGACACTCTTAGACTGTCCTTTCTTGAAAAAATGGCTTTCCTTCTACCAATGTAGTAGTCACTCTTTAGTTCCCTCGTGGTGTCCTCTTTTACTCATTTCTTAAATACTGGTTCTCTTCAGGGGTTGATCTTAGGCTGCTTGCTCTGCTCACTGTATGTACAGAAGTTCTATAACCAGGAGGTCAGTAGATGGGAACAAAAGATGCTCCCAACTGATCTTATTCTGATCTATACTCTTATTTTATATTATACTATATAATTTTATTATTGTTTCTCCCTCCTCAGCCATCCTAACCCAATTAAACCACATTCTGATGATCTTTATCTCTACCTCACTGAATAATACGTCTAAAGCAGTGGTAGGAAGACAAGCAATCAATAAAAATGTGTTGAATAAATTAGTATTGTGAGGAACAGTACATGTTATGTAAATGCTTCTAGAACATGCAACCACTTGGTCCTTCTTTCTTGGATTAATTGACATTTACTGAAAAACCATCCATGGAAGATAGCATCTTATTTGCAGCTGTGATTGATTAATAGGGGTCTGCTTGGAGAGCTATATTGAAAGCAGTTACCTATGGATCAGTGGAAAAGAATGCTGTAATCTATTAATCATGTCTAATACAAGTACCATATTAATATTGTTAATTGAGCACAGACCATGTGCCATACATTGAGACAAGCACATTAATTGGATTATATCAGTTAGATCTTACAAAAGCTCCATGGGATGCCATTATGACAGCTGTCTTTACATTAATGTAACAGACACAGAAATGCTAATAGTTTGCCCAAGACCAACAGACAAATTAGATACAGTTGGGATTAAATCTAATATGCCACATATTAGAGTTCATGGGCTAAAACATCATGCTATATTGATATATTTATAGTGGGGAGTGTAGCCTTTTTTTACCCTGCATTTTTGCCATTCTTGGCCTAAATTAAACTATGAAAAGGTGAAGAAAGAACAGTAAAGGTGATGAAGAAGAGTACTCTCCCCTATGATGCCTCAGTTACCACATTTCAAAAATGGGTTATTTAAGCTGGGGCTTCCCTGATAGCTCAGTTGGTAAAGAATCTGCCTGCAATGCAGGAGACCCCAGTTTGATTCCTGGGTTGGGAAGATATGCTGGAGAAGAAATAGGCTACCCACTCCAGTATTCTTGGGCTTTCCTTGTGGCTCTGCTGGTAAAGAATCCACCTGCAATGCAGGAGACTTGGGTTGGGAAAGTCCTCTGGAGAAGGGAATGGCTTACCCATTCCAGTATTCTGGCCTGGAGAATTCCATGGACTGTATAGCCCATGGGATCACAAAGATTCGGATACAACTGAGCAACTGAACTGAAGTTGCCAATCTGATGCTCTAATAGTCTCAAATACTTTAATGTGTATTTCCTACAAACAAGAATGTTTCTCCCATATAACCTAAATACCATCATCAAAACTGAGAAATCAGCATTGTTACATTAATACCATGTAATACTCGCCTTCATATTTAGATTTGTCCAGTTGTACAATGATACTGTTAATTGCAAATAAAGACTGTTCAGAATCATGCTGCGTATTCAGTTGGGATATCCTTTCATCTCACTGAGCATTCAGCAACTCATCAATACCAATTCAGCTTTTCCTACCCTGTACTAGTTCCCACAGTGGTTTCCTCCTGTGAGTCTCTGCTCTGGTGAACTCTTATTCCCTGTATTCTCCTGTCTTTCTCCATAATTTGAGGGATAGCGATTTGCCCTGTGTCTTCCCTTGTATGGATTCTTTTTATTTTTTTTATTTTTAAATTAATTTTTATTTTTTAATTTGTTTTGCTTTTCAATACTGTATTCGTTTTGCTATACATTGACATGAATCAGCGACGAATGTACATGAACTCCCAATCCCGACCCCCACCTCCCCCCTCCCGCCCCACACCTTCTCTCTGGATTATCCGCGTGCATCAGTCCCAAGCATCCTGCATCCTGCATCAAACCTAGACTGG